>VXAY01000371.1:3251916-3265242 GCA_013399855.1 Oxyruncus cristatus | reverse complement strand
AGGAGGGGGCGGCCAGGCCTCGCCTTTCCGTCTCGGCTCGGCTCCAGGGAGGCCTCCCCTCGCATCCATCTTCTGCTTTGGAAGGAGATTTCGGTCCGTGCTGGTGCGGAGGGTGCCGAGAGGGGTGCGGGTGTGGGGGGCGTTGGGCGGGGGGGTGCGAACAGCTTTTCGGAAGCACAGGGAGGTCTTGGCCTGCCTGGGGTCTGGCCGTGGACCTCCTCGACCAGTTGCCTCATTGACTTTGCCTGTTATTGTGTATTATGCCTCTCGAGTTGTCTAATAAATGGTCTCTGAAGCTTTCACGTGAAAAAGGCACATCACAGACTCTCAATCAGTGATGGCTGCATGGTGTTTCAGGCACAAATGTTTCATGCCACGATGCAACCTGATGTTTGTTGATGGGAATGTGTGTGCTGCCATGTTGCTTTTGCAGTCTCATTCGTTCTGTAGCCTTTTTACATCCCTGTTTTTGGAGGGAGATCCATGAGCGTGTCTTCATGTCCTGTCCATGCACTCTTGTGTCACTCATTTTCTTTTCCTTGCATTGTTGTCTCCCAGAGATGTTTATCTTCGAATAGTGATGCTGTCGCCTATTTCCTTGCAGTGGAATGAGAAATTTAAATAAAGCTGAAAATTCTGAACTGTCCGCAACTTTTCAAATAGTGACCCTGAATATGACCCAAGTGTATTTTATTTTCCACCTTTTAAAATAATGTTTTTGTTCTTGTCAAATTTTGCTTGTGGCAGTGAATGTCATGTCCTCAGGTCTTGCTGAGCATAAGTTAATAAAAACAAATGCTCCTGAAGTTAAGGTCATAACGCTGCTAGATTGGTGTTAGGTGCTAAATTCACCACCAGCTGATAGGATGAGGGCGAGGCCTTGTGGTCCTGGTCTTCTACAGGTGTTCCAGATGGGATTTCTTCAGCCATCCCCTGAAACAGGTTGCTGTCAGTTAATGGGCATTCAGTTGCAGACATAATTTCAGAGGGGCAAACTATAGTTGAGTTAGGCATTCACTTAAATTCTTGTAAGTGTTTTTAATCCTGCATTCCAGAATCAAAATCGTTGTCTTGTTAAAAAAGCCAAAACAGTAACTTTGTCAGGAATTGGTTGTTATATAACGCATCAAAAGAATTGTGAAATAAAGAACCTTAATGTGTCCATAAAGTGAAGCAGCTCTTTTAAAAATCCATTTTGACTTTATGTTTCAGTACTGATACTGCATGTTAATGCTTAATCAACTAGTTGAGCTTTTGATCTTCACAATGTAGTTGATGTTTCTATTGTAACTTGAACTTTAGAAATGTGAATATGTTTGGTATGTCTTCTTCCAGAAACTTCTAGACTATGCAGCATCTAACATAAGGTGCCTTCAGCTCTTAAATTAGATCATACGTACTGTTATTGTGTTGTTTTCTCTTTGTGACAAAATATTGAACAGCTTGAAATATTGTATTATTCTGGTTATTGTTTCATTACATTTTGGATGTATATAGTGCTAGAAATTCCTTTTCTGTTATCAACTTTTTTTTTCTTCCCCTCTTAATGAATTTAAACTTACAAATGCACCTTTCTTGCTCCAAGGAGTTTTATTAACTTTAAAAGTTTGTTATGTCTAGTATGGACATTTTTTATGTTTCTTAAAATAGTCTTGGATTTCTGTATAAAAAGTATGCATTAACTCAAAGGAGCAAACTTGATTCAGTAATTTAAACTTTTTTTTTTTTAACAATTAACGGATTTCAGGTTATCATTGTCCTCTTGCATAACTCAACTACATTTGTTTCACATACAATGTGCACTCTAAGGAGGCATTGGGTATAAGTAATGATAGAAAAATGAGCCGATATTTAATACTCATGCAATAAATATTTTTTTCAAGTCAGTGCTGTATTGTTTCCAGCTTTATTCTGTGTAAGCTTCAGTTCAACCTGAGAACTTTTCCATTAGCTTCCCTTCAGATGAGAGCTTCTCTTCAGTAAAGCATTCCAAGCAATATTGTATGTTTCCCTTTCTAGGTAAATGCTAATGGTCATTGATATAATTACTTACAGGAAAGAAGAAGATCATTCTGTTTTAATGAGCAAGAGGAGTCGTGTAGTGGGACACTTTTGGTATATTGAAGGATTTTTTAAAAATTAAATTCTTAGTTATTGTATTCAGTGTTATAATTCTGGGATGCAGTGTGAGAAAATGTGAAAAGGAAGTAATGTTTTGTTAAGCTTTTTTTTAATTTGTTGAAAGTAGTGTAGAAAAAGGAGGTTGGATTTCTAGTGTTTGTGAGGTTGATGGGCAATCTGAAGATGTCCAAACCTGGTCAAATGAGCTGGGGAAAGTAAGCCCTAATATCTGTGTAAGGAAATTGTAAAAAGATGGGTGGAATATTAACCCCTCTGTATTTCTTCTCTGAGGTTCATTGACTTTTCATTTATCTACAAAAGCTGTATTCACACAGCTTGAATTTTTAGTAAGTTAAAGAAAGATCAAGGTAGAAAGAGCAAGGTGTCTCTGAAAAATACTGAAGCCAGAGGGTTGAATTAGAAGCCACCTGTTTGACCAACAGGAAGCATTTGGCCCAAGGACCTTTCCTAACACCATTAGTGTTCTCTGTTTACCAGAAATGTGTCGTCTTGTAGAAGAAGCCTGCTTCTTCAGCAGAGGTGAAGGAGTTTAATTGCTTTGTTTCTGTATATGTGACTAACTCTCCAACTGGCTTCCTTTTTCTTGTTTAAACTCGTTGATTCTTGGATCTTCTTGTCCAGAGGCTCTCCCCTCTACAGAATTTAGACAAACCATGGAAGGTATGGAATTAACTTTAGACATCAGATAGAAACAGTTAACTAATAATATCAGCAAAAAGTACCTAATATTTGACTTTTTTAAAGAAAAAATCTGAGCATTATGCTACAGGCATTCCAGTTTTCCTTATTCTTCCCCAGAACTCTCTGAAACAGATCGTGTGTCTTCTACAAAATAGCACAACCTTTCTACTAAGCAGTATAGTCTGAAGAAGCAGTTCCTGTTTTTCTGTTCGTCAGTTTTTGATCTTTACAATCTTTAAATATTCTGGACTATGGGTTGTAGTTTTCTTGCAGAATCTACTGAGCTACTTTCTGGCAATCTTACTTTTGTTATAAGGACAAATGTTTTTATTTTTCAAATTTTATTTCCTCCATTTTCTTCATCAGTCAGTTTTAATTTTGAGAAATGCCAAATTCTACAGTGTGACACAAATAGAGTTAAATTGCTTCTGAAAGTGCACTGTAATGGCCAGGTATTAATTACACTGCTTTTGCTTCACCTTTCTTCCTTTGCTTTATAGGAAACAGAAAAAATAGCTGTTCCAGTTCCTCCAGGTAAGTGGAGAAATGCTTTTTTCCCCTTTAAAATACAAAATTTTAATTTTTTTAAATTTATGTCACTTCTCATTTAGTAGTATATTCTACCTACTAACTTCTGATTTTTACTGAAATCAAAACTTGCAAGTCTACCTCTACAGAAAATTTTGGAAGTAAAGATAGACTCAAATGTGGGAAGTGATTAAAATTTATGCTGTGAATACTGTATGCAAGTGTTGAAAATATAAAGGTACCATGTTCATTTTGATGTGTGCTGATTTGTTTGGTTGCATGAGAAAGCCAGCTCTTAATTTTGAGGTGTTTAAATTTGGAAAACAAAAATAGCTGCCTGTTATGTTTTGGTGGGTTTTTTCCCTCCTCATCTAAAGGAGCATGTAAAAAGGAGCTAAGCAAAACACTAAATTCAGTTCTTCAGGTAACCAGTAAGAGAATGTTATCCTTTACTCCGGCAAATATGTTCAGTTCACTTCACTTTGATAAGTATGTACCTCAAGTAGAGCTCTTAAAGTTAACAAAGACTGAAAAAATTTTGACCTTCTTCTTTTATGCTCCAGATTCCTATTATAAAATGAAGCTTTAAAGTAAAGTTTTATACTCTCTAAAGTAATTACACACTATGATGAGATTTACAGAAAAGCTTAATAAGAGTTAATAATTCTCTGTACAGTAAGGCTACTGTATCTTGCAGTAAAACGGGGCACGGGTCCCAGGTCAGATGTAAAGAATAAAAGGAAATGTTGACTAGGCATGATGCGTCTTGAGGAAATGCAAACATCCGTAGGAAAATACCTCACTGACACTGTAACATAAGCACTTTGTAGTGTTTGGACCCAGAGAAGACTGGATGCTGATGGACTACTATAATCCTGACTTGACTCAGTGGCCTAATACAGTTTTTGTCCAGCTTTCATCTTATTTCAAACCAGAATGTACAGATGTTTCTTGAGTTGGTGCCACATGCTCCAGTTGGATCAGTCTGACTGCAGAGCTTGGGTGTGCTTCACATGTGAGCAGTAGTAGATAAATCAGCTGCTACTGTAGCTGCAGACTGACAGATTGCCCTCTATGGACTGTCCAGTTTTGGGGGTGGCACACTTGTGAGAATACACATCTCTTCTCGCTTGTTGGCCAGTGGAGGAATGCTGTCCTTCAAAAGTTTTAAGGTTTCTGTTTGTTTGTGGGGGTTATGTGTGTTTATAGTTGTCTTTTCTGCATTCAGCTCTGGCAGTTTTCCTCCATGCTGTTTGTGTCAGCCCTGACGTTACAGGAGGGCAGTCTCTGTGATGTTACAGTGCTTAAAATAAGTAATCGCAGGGTAAGACTGCACAGCCCCTGAGCAGGTTCATGCATGGAGGAATTTCAGCACAAAACTTGCTTTCTTCAGGTAAAGCAGAGGCTTAAGCTACAAGTCTGACGAATCTTTGCTAGAGATGTGTGAAGAATTATTTTTCCCTGCAGATTTTTAGAGGTTTTTGCAAGGACCATCAATATATATACTTCTTAAAAAGCTACTTAAATGTTAAATAGAAAATAAATGTTTGAAACAAGGTGTCAGTTGTGTTTTCCATTTAAAAGAAGACAGAAGAACCTTTACTGGTAAAATAAGCCAGTAAGACGTGATTTAAGTCAGTGTATGATTCTATTCTTTTACAAATTGTCTACAGAAAGGTATTTTGGAAGCAAACCTCAGACTATGTAGTAATAGTTTCCACAAAGTGTATACAAGATGTTTAATTAAAATCTTATAGAAATATACAGGTAATTGTTGAAACTATTTTTTGTAGCACATTTAGGTAAACATTAATGTGGCATTTTATAGAGGCATCTGTATTTTTTAAATAAACACATCATCTTAAATATTAGTGAATTACTTGCAAACCTTGTTTTTATTTCTCTGTATTATATATATCTTGAAGATGTATATATACTTATTTAAATATTTTACTGTACCATTTACATTCCAAAAGCAATAAATGAGGCTTATGATGTTTTAAATAGGCATGCTTTGAAAGTATTTTACTTTTGCATTGAAAGTATGGAGCAAACACCAAAAAAGTGAGACTATTTTCTGATTTTAGTACCAAAGGTGACTATACTGCCAAGATTATTCCATGTTTTTCCCATGTTCAACTCTGATCCTGTTACTGTGTGACTCAAATTCTTTGTATGGGTTTCTTTATACTATTGAAAGGAACGTAGGGTTGGAAGCTTTCAGAAGAAAGTTGCAGTTTAGTGGATTGTAGTAAGAATCATGTCACTGAATGTTCATTTTATCTGAAGAGGTTAGTTAAGGCTGGAGTTTCTCGTTCAGATTCCTTCAGGAACCATCTTTTTTTCTCTGGGTCAAGGTGTTTGCTGTCGCCTGGGTAACAGTCCAAGGTGTTTATAATTCACCTCTACTGACAGGGCAATGACTTTCTGTATTTTATTTTTCATTTGGTTGGGTGAGTAACATTTTTGTCAAGATGGCATTTAAGTTGCTATTATGGTTTTCAGGGGGATAGTATTCTCTAAATTCTTCCTTTTACTGTGTTATTCTCACTTTGAGCAGTCAGTTTCCAACAGAGACTCTTGAAATCAGAGCGGGAATTACAAACATTTTTTTCCGAAAATTTTAGCTTCTGTGTGTTAGTCTTGCTGTGCCTGTCAGGCAGTGTAATCCAGAAGGAAAAGAGGAGGCAAAGGTTTGTTTTTATTTTGTAACAACAACAGCTTTAGTTGTTGGGCTGTGAAGTTAACCACGCAGAGTCTTTTAAAGCTGTCAGAACATTTCCCAAATTTGGATTGTCTATTGTGGTTGTTCACCTCTACTTGTAGCTGAGATATCTTTATGGTATACTTTAAATTTCTGAGTTATCTTGGGTTGCTCAGAATTTCATCCACTCAAATTTTGAATTTCTATAAGGATGGATATTCCACAGCCCTACTGGGCAACCTGCACCTTGCTCTTGACTTTCCTGGTGTGCCCTCTGAATGTTGCATCTCATCCTTTTCTTCTACTCTACACAAAGTCTGGATCTATGTTCTCTATATCAATATATCAGATAGTATAAGACAACAAGTAGGTCCTTCCTTAGCCTTCCTTCTCTGTTCTGAACAAACTTTGCTTCCTGATATTCCTGTTTTGACGAGGCCCTGGGTAGTTTCTCTCCAGTTCATCAACTGTCTTGAGGGGCTCAACACTGTATACAGCACTCCAGCTGTAGACTTACGAGTGCCAGATAAAGGGGAATAATCAATTCCCTTCCTCTGGTTGCTGTGCCTTTGCTAATTCATCCCAGTAGCCTGTTGGCTTTCAGTGCTGCAAGTGACATGATGCTGAATTGCATGAAGTTTTTTTGTCACCAGGAGTTACAGGTTCTGCCCCTAAGCTGCTTGACAACTAGTTGCCCCTCAGCCTCCACTGCTGCATGGAGTTACTTCGTTCTAGGTGCAAGCTTTGCATTTGTCTTTGTAATAGATAAATACAATTCTTGTCAGTTTGGCAACACTAATGAATGCAAACCCTTTGTTTTCCCATCCTGTCAGATCCAGTTCTATTTAGATTTAAACTGTCAGAGGTCATGCTTGGAATTTGAGCGCTCTTTTAGATGCAAAGATTTCAGTACTTCAAGATAATTTTTTTCCTCAGATGTTAGCTGGAATCTTTTTACAAGGGATTACCTCACGAAATTCCATGTGGCATGTAGTCAAATAATTTTACAAAGATGAGGACATGAATTTATCTCCAACTTTTTTCCAGTAAGTTTGCCAGGAAGACAGCACTGCTTTTCTTTTTCCCAAGGAATGATTTTTAATTTGTATATCAGGCATTCAAAATTCACAGGCTTCACAAACCATCACGTGGAACCAGACAACAACTTCATATGCAAATATGTTCTTTGGTAATACTCCTTTAAAAGGGAAAATGAGCAGACTTAAAAAATTGATCTTTACATCTTATCACCTAAGAAAATGCTAACAGTATGGATGGAGTAGATTTTATGGCTGATACTATGCATTTCTCAGAGACTGACAACAGGATATAGTAACAGGGGAAGAAATGTCCTACATACATTTTGGTTAATGAAAATCTTTATCCTTTGGATAAAAAAAACCCAAACCAGAATTGTTTCTTACACCATCAGACATTTCTAATGTGGATATAACTCTTCTACTCATAATCCATATGTGGATATTGGCATATCGTGGCATATGTAGCCATATATAACTTTATGGTGTCCCTTGATCACGGATTTTAAAAAAAAACAAATTCCTTTTGAGATCTCAATGAGAGAGACTTTTCTAGTTTAAACCTGCATTTAAAAAAATAAGATTGTTGCATAGCTGAAGAAAGATAATAAGCTTGTGGGATAGCTTTTAAGTGTCTGTTGAAGTTCTACATAATGTAAGGATATAATTCTAAAGCTTCATTGATAAAGACCTTATCTCTTACCCTGAAGCCATAGTCATGAGTAGTCAGACTTGCCCATAACTTGTTAATACTCTTTCTTAGTGAAAGCGCAAAGTTCATAGTTTGAACAGTTCAAGGAATATTCTTTCAGAAAGTTGAGACAGGTTATGAACTATTTGCAAAGAACAGCAGAACAGTCTCCATCCCTGATTTGCTTTGGCATCCTTCCTTTGGGACGTAAATGTTTCCCTGAGCTGTCAGTGCCAACGACTCTACAGTTTCTGGCAGCCATTCATCTCTCCTTGACTTGTGATCTCAGCTCAGCATCCTCATTCTGTTAAACATATATATTTCGATGTGACAGTTTGGAATCTCCTCCACTGCATGTTTTGTTTTTTGCTGTTTGGTGTACGTGTCCCAGGACACTGGGATCTCTTCCTCCTTGAAGGAATATCCAAAAAGTCTGTACAGTTTTTTACCGTACAGGTACAGGCAAAAGGATCAGGTAACATGTTCTCTACAGATCTCCGAGGTAATAAGTCTGAAATTCGCATAGGCTTACTTGGTTTGTCTTGTGTCTAGTGTTCAGTGATGTACCGGAAGTGTACATTCTTAGGATGGTTAGTTCCAGAAGCCTTGCAACTCTGCATGCCCAGCATGCGGGGAGAGAGATGGATTTATTGTGCTTATGATTTTTAATCATAAAGGCATCTTTGTTTATCTTTATTTGCTTCATCAAGCTAAATAGTCTTCAGAACTAACATTGTTAGTTCTTCATACAAATACTCACATTTAAAGATGAATGTATTTCCTCCAGGGTAAAGCCACAGATGCCACAAGTAATTAGAGAGGATGTATTGAAGTAACCATTTATTTGAAAAGCTGTTGTGTTTCGTGAGTGAATAGTGGGCGTTTTATCATTTATTTTTACGAAATCATGCATTATTAGATTTTTAGCATGCATAATAATTAATATCTTCTTTTATTTACAGTTCATTGCCATGAAAAGGAGGATATGATAGTTTGCCCTATGAAACAGGTTTATATGTGAAATCTGGCAGGTATGTATATTAGTATGTGGGGTGTATGTATGTAGTATGCAAAACAGCACTAAATATAATTAATATATCTTACTACTTTAATATTTTAGCCTGTTAATAATTTAGTGGCTGAAACGTTACTGAAATACATGTTTTTGTAATTAAATTGATAACAGTTTGTGCAAAGGCCTAAGTATGAACTTATCTTTAAAGATGAGCTTTAAATAAGAGTTGTGAAAAGACTAAGGAATCAACACTTCTTCGTCTGCTGTTGGAACCCTAGCTTTGACTACTTGGTCCTGTCTGCTACTTGTATATTTTTTTATTTGTGGGACTTGGATCATTATTACAATGTATTTGATTTCGGTGACAAGTTATCTTACTGTGTTTTCAGATAGTTTCTGCAGTTAATCATGTCGCATTTGAACACTTGCATTTCCAGTTGAGTGTGTGTTCAAAACCTGCTGTGTCTCTGTTGGGTTCTTTGTACCTTCCTGACATAGCTTGACATCTATACTCTTTGAATCCTGGGTGTTTAGAATATTAGTATAACCAGAAGGCAGAAATTCTTCCCCATGAAATATTAAAATACCCTGTGGATGTTGAGGTATTGATAATTTGTTGCAGTATTTGTAAAACTTATTCAATTCTAATTTTAATACAGGTAGCACAACGACCTGTGGAATATGAGTGATGACAAACCCTTTTTATGCACTGCCCCTGGATGTGGCCAGGTAATGGTCTGAACTGAAGTTACTAACGTTAATCAAATAAAATTAAAACAGTGAAATGTATTTTTGGAGATTGAAGAAAAGGGGATGATGATAATTGCTAGAAAGGAGCTGTTTTGCTGAAGAGCAGGTGACAGCAAGAATTTGTAGCATTTTGTGTGTTTATCCATTTACTTTCATTAAAAAAAAAAATTAAGAAGCAACCTAATTTGTATCAGGTAACCTGTATTTTCCAGAATACTTCAGTGTTGGTGTGGAGCTTGCTTGTCCCTGATCTTCACAGCTGTGGTGATTGCAAATATGTAACGGCATAATTTTGTTTTATGTATATTTTTGTGTATAGGAAGATGCTAACAGTATTCATGCCACAAAATGTATTTCAATTCCTATTATAGTTTTAATGTGCTCTATTAAATAGCATTAGTATATATAGAGGTAAATGTGAGCAGAAAAGTAAAAATATTGTGGAGTGTTTTAGCAGATGGTTGCTTAAAAGGAAGCTGTCTTAACACTTTAATTTAGTAACCTGAAAGTAAGTGAATTTGCATTATCTACTGCATGAGATGGACATCCCTGCATCCTTTATATAGAATTAATTTCATAAGCTGAATCTTTTCATTATATTATAGCTGCTGTCTTTATATAGAATAGATTTCTTAAACTATGTTTTTCATTTTATTAGTGCCCTTCGATTTAGTTGGGGTTTGAGTTCAAAATACTCTCATTTTTATTCTGAAAATTTAGTTCTTATGGTGAATGATAGCATTAATGTTATATGAATGGAGCTTTCTGTATTTAAAGCAGGAAAGGACTAAGATTTCTTATTATGTCTAATATGTTCAGAGACATCAAAAGTAAGAAGAGGACTACTTTCTCCTAAGCAGCATGTTTGTCCCCTCCTATTTGAATCTCTTTGCAATGTAAGCTCTGTCAGAAGTGTTTTGGTAAATAAGTCTCATAGAAGACACATCACAGGGCTCCAGCAGTCGAGATTGCAGTTAAGGTGAAGAGCAAAGTTCCTGTCCCTGAGAAGAGCAAGTCTTCTCCAGAATAGATAGGATTCTCCAGAATTCATATTATAGAATAGAGAGAGTCAGGATCTGGAGATCCTATTCCCTCTGAAAGAGCTTGTCCATCACTTAGTGGAAAGAGAAAGATGTATTTAAGTCTCCTAGCATGAGACTTCTGTCCCGTCTTAGGCTCTCCTGTATGTGAGAGATAGGGCACAGGAGTTATGGAGAGCTGGGCATTTGGAACCCTGGGCAACAGAGTTCTAAAAAGTCCCTGGCCTGTTTCACCCTGTCCCACAGAGATCCTGGATTTTTTAATTTCCCTCACAGTTCCACATACACATGTCCTTTCTTACGGAACGTTCTGAATGACTATACTCTGAGGTCAACTAAGCTTATGTATTGCTTTCTGCTTGTATCTGTTGTAAGTCCCTCCACTCTATATGTGGAGTGACTTAAATTAGTGAGGCATAACCAGAAACATAATTTGAGGCTCAAATGTTCACAAAGAAAAGTAAGAATTTCAGTGTTTTGTGTAAAATGCATTCTTTTTAGGAAACCTGCATCTTGGGAAACATTTTCCTAGATTATGTCAATTGAAACACTAACTTTACCTGCAGTTACAGATGCATAGCTAATTTCAGGTTAGTGAAAGTAAGAATGTTTCTTTTACAGCACCTAGTTTACCTGCTTATTTCTTCTTATAGCATATACCCTGAATTTTGGGGGAAGTATGCACAGAACTAGCATAGTTTTTAAAACCTGAGAGATTTTTAAAATGCTGGTAAGTTTAGTTTGTTCACAGCATTTCAGTTGTCTGACATTGTTCCAGTATTTCCCATTCTATCTGCCCCTTATTTTATGTAGTAAATGGTCAGGCAGCAGGAGCTATAGTTTATTTTATGTTTATGCTGTTAAATACAGTGAAGTCTGTGATTAGAGATCAATTCTCATTATTGTGATAATACACACAATGCAGTAATGAAATAGTGGTAATCAATTACTAGACATTGTCAAGATCCATTAATATACCAAATGGCTGTTTGCTGATGGTTGATCAAGTCTACTGCACTCTCAAATGCTATCTTGGAATTGGAATGAATTCAAGTACTTATACTACAATTTCCCTGATATCATATTTCATTACTGTGAACATCATTTGAGTTTTGTATTTCTGCTTGGTACTGTTGACCAAGGACGACGACATATCTGCCTAAGAGTTGGCTTTTAATGTTGTAATAATAGTTTTACATGTTGTAAAAGTTACTTTCTGTGGAATGTCATTTACTGTGTTCACACTCAGAATTACAACCGTTTCTTAAAACTTTCTGCTGCAGCGTTTTACCAATGAGGATCATTTGGCTGTCCATAAACATAAACATGAGATGACACTGAAATTTGGTCCGGCTCGTAATGATAGTGTCATTGTGGCTGGTTAGTATATACTTTAATAACTAGTTTGTTCACTTTTTTGCTGAAATGGGCATATGTTTTATGAATTTTCTGTGCATAATGCATAGACTTAAGAGAATATGAAACATTTTCTTCACTACAGTGTGTTCTTAGGCAGCATTTTCTTATGTAATTCCTTTGTGTCAGAATTTGAAGCCAGTATTATTCTCCATAAGTTACTTTTATTTGGCTCTGATATATAATCTAAATATTTTTAAATTATCAATACTCAAATAATTGATTAAATCATGTAAAAAGCATTTAGTAAGAACAGGCTAATAAAGGCTATGCCTAAGAGGATCTGTAACTGGGTTAAACTGTATTTCAGTTTTAATTATTGATTGATATTACCTGTCTCCTAAATTTTAGAAGATATAGCTTCTTTTACATATAATGGTATTAGAAGAATGAACCAGTAATTATTATTCTTCAGATGGGATAGTAGAAGAAAGATCAAATGTTTTATTTTAACTTAAAATAACTTAAATTCAAAAATTTTAACTTAAATTCAAAAAACATTTACTATATTTCCACCTCTGAATTTATGCTGTATCTTGGTCAGCTGCAACTAACTTTTCTTGTTTGTCCAGATCAAAAGTAATCACCAATGGATGATTGATTGCATTATAAATTTTAAAGTTGTTGAATGAAGATAGCATGTGCTAAGTATTCGAAAGTTACAGTCATGCTGGGGTTGTTTTCAGTGGTGGAGCAGCCTAAATGAACTCCATGAAGGCTTTCAGATATTTTCTGGTTATTTGTTTTCCTTTTAAGTGGCTAATTTGCTAGGACAAGCAGACAAAAAATATTGCTCTCAAACTAATAGTTACAAACTTTAAAATTATAAATGTGCTCCTTGGGAATTACCCCATAAGAAAGGGGACCTGTCAAATAATCAGGTGTTTGAGAAGGAAACCATGGCAGTGTCTGTCTCTGTACAGCCACATTCCAGTAGAGGAACTGTCATAAACACCAGGTTACATTAGTAACTACACAGAATAATACCACATTACAGTATTTTAAATGCAGGTAACCTTGTGGCAAATGTGGTTAATTTTGACCTGGTAGTGACAGTAAAACAAGACAAATTTACATAGTACCAGAATTTTATATAAAGACATTTCTGAAACTGCTTCATAAAGTGCTTCATTTGGACACCCAGCTGCCGGAAGTCTTATGATTCCAGCTTGGTAATACAGGCATCATAGGAGTCAATATGACCTTGTGTACAGTATCTCACTTCCCTTTAGCAGTTCCAGACACTTGAAAGTAGTCACTACTGCTGTCAAATTATGAAAAGAAGAAAGCAAACTGGCTGTGAACTGTGTACTTTTCTCTTT
>VXAY01000371.1:3225121-3251892 GCA_013399855.1 Oxyruncus cristatus | reverse complement strand
TTTTTTTTTTTTTTATTGAAAGCCTTCATGTGGGCCTTATCTTTGTTTGAAAATAGAGCCTGCTTGCCCACTGAAGTGATCTGCTGTGCACTTGACAATAGCTCCCTGTGGTTTGTGGACACAGAAGAAATGCTTTGATACCCTCCCAAAATTGTGAGGGGCGTACAGCTTTGCAGGCTCCAGTTGCATGTCTCCAGCAGGTGGAGTGTGCCTGCTGGCTGCCTCCCTGCAGGGCAGAACGGAACCGCCTGCAAAGCACAGGAGTTCCCAACCACCTCATGTCTTTCTGTTTGTTTGTGTCCTGAGAAGTATTTACGATAAGTAGGTTCATAAATGGTATTTTAAAAATAAAATTATGGGGGTTTTATACACTTCATTTCAGATCAGACACCAACACCAACTCGATTCTTGAAGAACTGTGAAGAAGTGGGCTTATTCAATGAATTAGCAAGTCCTTTTGAAAATGAGTTTAAAAAGGCTTCTGAAGATGACATTAAGAAAGTATGTTCAAAAACTTTTTCTTCTCAGAGCTTCTACTTTTTTATTCAGAAATTTCATTCAAAAAGCAAACTTTAGATTTATATATTGCTCTCTAAACTATACCAATAATCATTTGTTAGCTTCTTATATATGTTGTATGGAGAGAATACAAATCTGTGATTACTCTTCTGAAAGTTAGTTTACCTGATTAATTTTGCGTAGTTAGCATGGACAATGGGACACACTGACTTGGTCTTAGCTCTTAAACTATCTAGTCTAAATACTTCTGCAAATAAAAAATTTTGTTCTATGTCCCTTTTGAATAGTTTTGCCTTTAGTTGATTACCCGGTTGACTTCCATAGGAAGTGATTAAAAATACAATTTTATACTCATTCATACAGATTTTGCAGAATCAGTAGCTTCATTTACTTTGTTTCAGTAAAGATTTTTAGAGGTACTTCTGAACAGGGTGGATTATTATCCATTCCAGATAAGCCTCACCCTTGCTATGTTGCCACAACTATATCAAATCCTGGATTTTTAATTTTATTTTCTCTAATTGATATATGCTGTTTTTATAACATTACTTATGGTAAAACCAATTCTGAATTTACTAAGACTGTATTTTCTGTGTAGTTCACCATTGTCTTGGGGGAGGTTGTAAGTATTGCAAAGTATTTTAAACATTTTGTCTATTTCTTTAAATGATACTAATTTTCCAACCTGCCGTCACTGTTACAAGAAGAAACACAGTCCTGCCCTATCTCCGGAGATGAGTTATATAATAAACAATCATGGCAAAGTGTGTAAAAATAGCACATTTCTAGGGGATTGATAGTTTGGTTTTTTTCTGTAGTATTTCATGTTCGCATATGGTATGAAAAGAGATTACACTTATAACAGTACTCCTCTCTATTAGTAATATATAGGAGAACTAGGAACTGAATTGAAAAAAAAGCCATCTGGAAGAACTTAAAAAGAAGAGCTTTGGGGAAAGTTTCTTCCAAAAGTATTTAGCTAGCAGACTAGACAGGAGTGTAGGCTTTCAAATCTATCGTATTGCTTTAAGTAGTTCTGTAGTTTAATTTCTTTGTAGCATTTCAGATATCCCACTGGATTTTACTTGTGTAGGAATATAAAAATCACTTTTTCAATAATTATTTGCTGCAATAAGCTTGAAATTAATTGCCCGTAGTAGCTTTTCTTGATTTGGAAATATAGTTAGGATTTTTGTGCTTTGTGGCATGAGATCTAGTAATTTATAGCAGGATCGTACCTTATTTTAGCTGTAATTTTTTAAGTGTAACACAGTCCTTCCTCAGCTATAGTTTTCTTGTTACTCTTGGGAAAGGAAAACTTTAGGAATGTTTTTAATTCTCAGGAAGAAAATACTTACTGATAATTGGTGTTACTTAAGATTGGTGTTCATGCAGCTGCTGGTAAAATAACCTTGATGGTAATGCGTCTGCAAATACCGTCTTTCAAACATCAGCACCTCTGTGTTGTTATGGGCTTATATTTCTCTTTAGTTATTTACATTTTCTTGCTTAGTTTAATTTTTTAGAGATTGAGTAATTTTGGTTTACATTGTTTCTCATAGATGCCTCTAGATCTGTCTCCTCTTGCAACACCAATTATAAGAAATAAGATTGAAGAACCTTCAGTTGTAGAGACAACTCATCAAGATAGTCCTTTACCTCATCCAGAGTCTACTACCAATGATGAAAAGGTCAGAACCTTTATTTTTCTCTTTTGGGAATTTATTTTTCAAATCTTCTGATGATCTGTAAGTTTGTACATGGTGATAGCCACACCACTTAAGTCGTTGAAAGGAAGAGAGTTTTCATTTGCCATATTCTGGTGGATATATAGGTCATTTGCTCAGTTCTTTAGTTAGCTTTGTTCATTGCAATTATTTCTTTGCCTCCAGTAAAACTAGAAAGGAAGTCAAATTTAAGATTCATGCTATGGTAGAAAACGCTAAAGGGGCTCTTTATTCCTGTTTATGCATCATCATCAATTAAAAAAACTCAAAAGAAAAATTTTTTTGTTTTATTGTTTTTTCTTTTAAGTAACATCAGCACTCTGGGACTCTTCCTGTGTATGTTTTTGTTTAACTTATGTTTTACCAAAAATTGTTTTGTAGAACAGCAGGGGATTTTCTACAAAAATATACAAAACTAAGCACCAGATAATTTTGTTTCAATTGTTTTACTCTTTAAGATATAGCAGTGGGTTTAAAAGTGATCCCAGGCATTTGCTTATTTAGAGTTTATATGAATACTCATAGAGACTGAGGTGTTGTCTGTCACTAGAGGATGTTGTAGTCAAATCAGTTTTAGAACTGCTGTTTTAATGAAAAAATAAATGGTTTAATGGTAATGATCACTTCAATATGTGACTTGCAGTGTTTCCATCTTGTGAGTTCTCTTGAAGAATAAAATTAAGCAAAAATAGTGAAAGTAATTAATTGTTTCTAGTCTTACTTCAATAAATACCTTACTCCCAAAAATCAGCAGGATTTTTTAGGATCACAGCGTAATTCAGTTTGGAAGGGACTGCAGGATTTTCCTGGTCCACCTTGCTCCTCGAAACATGTCTGACATTGGACCGTGTTACTCAGCACTTTACACAGTCTGGTCTTGAAACCTCTGTGGGAGAGAGGCTGCACAGCCTCTCACTGCAGCCTGCTCCAGTACCAGTTGTTCCTATGGGGAAAGTGTTTTCTTTGGATCTAGTCTGAACTTCTCTGGTTTCAACTCTTTCTCTTATACTGCCAACAAAACCAATGTGAGAACAGCCTCAAGTGTGTGACAGAAATTGAAGAGAGTTTCCATTCAGATTTGTCCTTAAAAAGCTTTACTCAGTTAGCAAGGATGAGTGATCATGGGCAATCAAGGCAATGTAGTCTCAAAAACAGTAAAAGTAGTTTAAAGAAATATGTGTAAAGAGTTGCTTAGGTTGAGTTGTAGTCCAAATCATAAGTCATCTTTATTTCATTTATTCTTTTTTTCAGAGGTTAGTTTGATTTTTTTTTTTTTTTTTTTTTTTTTTTTTTTTTTTNTTTTTTTTTTTTTTTGTTCAGTATCTGTTAGCATCAAGTGAAAATTATATCTCAATGCTTGGCAGTATTTAAGCTTGTCTCATTCATGATGTAATTTCAGTGTGTCACTGTAACAGTGCTGCTGCTCAATGCTGTTCTGATGTCTGATTGTAGAGACAAGCTGAGCAAGGCTGAGGGTGCTGCTTGGAGTGTGCTGCTGCTGAATGTGGCCTGCAGAAGTTGAGAAATGTGAGCAGTGTGTTGCTGTTTTCTCAGTTAGATTTTTGTATTCTCCTTTACATTTATTGAAGGAGAGAATTCTTTTTCCAGGACATAGCTGTTTTTAAAGTATGTACACCACTGTAACTATTTCATTGGCTGAATATATTTTAATAGCCTTAAATTATTACAGCCTGTTAATGTATGTGCAAGGCAGTTCTAGTTTTCCTTGTAGTTGTCAAAAGAATTCCTTGGAAACTCTTAAAAAACTATGCTTAATTCTTTTCCTGGTTTTCAAAGAGTTCCATGAGTTCTCTTAGGCTTCAGTAAGAGTTGATATTCTGTTTTGAATAGACCCAGGTATCATTAGAAGTATACAAAGTCTTTAAGCCTTAAAATAATAGTGAGCGCTTTCAAATGTTGTAGTTATTTATTAACAGTACTTTAAAGGGTGACCCTCAACAGAGTTTTAAAAGTTGCTTGGTTGTTTTCAGGTAGTTAGTTACCTAACATTTATTTGAAAACCAGTTTTCTTAGAGTAATAATGAATTACAGTATTAGTTCTGGCCTTCTACATTTCTGTATAAAGATTTCTCTGTGTTTATTGATAGCATTAGAAAGTTGTTGCGTGATATTTTCTTTTAAATAGAATTAATACTTTCAAATATGTACATCTGAAAACAAGTAGCTATCCTGTTCTGTAAAGTATTTTCCAATTCAGTGAGCTTTAGTTTCAAGAATAAAGAAGTTGGAGAAGTCCTTTCAGTAAGTTTCTAATACCTTTGAATAGGCTTAAAACTTTCTTCCATGGGTGGCTAAAGGTAGAGATCACTTTGACTTAGTCTCATGATTGCAAATTCATCTGTTTTTCTTGTTCTTTAGCAGAATATATTTTCAGTGTATGTTATTCCAGGCAAAATTTATACTTCATTAGTGCAATGCTTTGGTGACCAATTAGTATCTTACATCAGACTGGTGGGCCTTTGGTTTTGTTTTTATATGCTCATAAAATGTCAGCTTCCTTTAGAGCCATACTTCAAAATCTGCAGCTGATGTTATTGCCACATTGTTGGAGTAACTAGCACCTGACTCTTGCTAAAATCTGGTTTTCGTAGAGCACTTTGTCTAAAAGTTGCAAATTGCCCTTTTCCTAGTAGGGGTTCAAGCCAGGGAGAGACCCAGTTTTACAGTCAGTATTTATTAGAACACCCGTTAACTAAGCTGCTGTTATGAATAGCAAAGAAGTATTCACTGACTGCCATAACTTACTTGCTCACTCGTACATTGTTTCCTGGTTGCAGCAACAGTTGGGAGACCAATCCCAGCTGCTTGCTGAGAGGTAGAAGGTTTTGCTGACATGCCATTGACTTCTAGGTAGGTGTTCAGAAAGTGCTCAGGGTCAGGTTGGTTGGGGCTCTGAGCAACCTGATCTAGTGGAAGATGTTCATAGCCACGGCAGAAGGGTTGGACAGGAACGGTCTTTAAATGTCACGCCCAACTTCAACCAGTCTATGATTCTGTGAAAGTTCTTCCAAGTGTCCATTCTTTATGAAGTGTATATATAATCCTGTAGTCCTTGTTTGCATATGAGCCACCATAATTTTGAATATTATCTGAATTGTGCAGCACGTTCATGCTAGCATACAGATTCAGCTGGTGTTCTGAGTTCGTGAATTGTTGCAAGGATGGTTTTCTCTGGAGCTTGTCTGTTCTTGAGAGACTTGCACATGCTGCCTCTCGGCACTTCTTTTCTTGACCTTCTGTACTTTGATAGCTGTTTTGCCATCCACACACAGAGGTACTTAGAGAAGCCACTGGGACAAACCTACACAGAAGCGGCTGTTATAGCATTGCTGTTGTTGACAGTGTGTGAATATCTGGTTAGTTTGCATTTTTGTATTAAAGCTGTATACATGGCTCCATAGCTGCTTTTGCTCAACTGTCCTTTTCTCCTCTTTTATGGAATTCAGAATTTCTTTGTGATAGCTATTTATTCTGGAGTGTTCATATACCTGCACTTATAACGATGCATCTGCTTTTCTATATATGTGGTTACCATGTATGAAGATGTTTCAGATGAAAGGAGGAACAAGGAAAAGACCTCAGCTGGCTGTTAGAGGCAAATATGGGTGTTCCTCTGTCAAGATCCTACAGTGGGAATGGACTTTTTAGTGACTCCTTGCTCACAGTAATGAGAGAGGTAATAGTGGCAAACAGCAGGCAGGAAAGGGTAAGCTGAAACCAGTTAAGAATGACACAATGCTAATTTCTGAATTGGGCATTGCCAGGGCAAATGTTCTCCCCTTTTGCCTTCCTCTAATGTCCCACAGTCAAACTCATTTATGTTTTCCCTGTGACTCTTCTCATTGAGTCAGATCTGTATAGCTGTTCTACCAAATTCCTGATCTGCAAAGGAGTATTTCATCTTATCCTAAGAATATGCATTGGGCTTTGGTTTTTTGTTTCTGCCACTCTATACTGGATGTTTTCTTCTTCCTATTGAATGCTTATCTGTAATTCTGGGTACTGTGTTCAAATATTATATCTCAGATTGATACTAAAGAAAAAAATTCCTGCTTTCCTCAACTCAGCTCACTGTTAGTCTCCAAAAACTCTTCATTCACTGTGAATAGTCTTTTAGGTCCCATGGGGAAAAGACTGAATGAACTAGTGAATCCTGATGACAAATCCAGCTGTTGGAGGCAGAAAATTTCATCTGAAGTCCTTTCCTTTGTGAAGGCCACAGTTTGCCAGCAAACTTACAATTCTATGAATTGCTCAGGGGAGGACACACATTTTACATTAATGTACAAAAACAAAAGCAATCTGTTAAGAGAGCTAAAACCTTAGTACTTAAAACTTTGTGGATGAATTTTCAAAACTTTAGCTTAATTCAGAGGAAATAATAATCCATGCAGCCTGTATGACACAGGTATGAGATGTTGTGATTGAATTACGGTTTAACAGCAGTCTGCTGGTCTGCTGGTCTTAAGAATGTGATTTTGTGTGTCATTGATTGCAGTATTTTCAAAAGAATAAATAACTTGTAAAAAGCCTGTCCGAAGGTAAATTTGAAGTCTGACAACATCAAGGGTTTTCTAAGAAGAAAGGCATTGGTTACAATAAGGCCTTCTAGGTTTTCAGAAATAGCAAATGTAGGTACGACATTCAGTTGATAATGTACTTTACATGATTGCTAAGCTAAGAACTATGGTAATTTCTTTCTCCTCTTTATTTGCATCTAAAAATGTTTAAATCCTGTGCTCAACAAATTTTTTCTACATCAGGATTGGCGTATATTTTTGCAGAGTTCTGAATGTAACTCTCCAAATATTTTTATCACTCTAGTTAAAAGAGCTTCATGGGTGAGGGATAAAAGCTTAAAAAAACAGATTTTTGTTTGTTTGTTTTGTTCTTACTGAACCATAAAAGTCTTTGTTTCTCTTGTTTAAAGCCAGAACAATGGACTGAAACTGAAATGTACATAAGGACACCATAAAACATTTTCCTTATTTGAAGTGTGGGTAAACATGATGGTGCTGATAGCACCATGGGTTTGTTGGGAAAAAAAATTGATCAAAACTGAATGATAAGTAATAGTAGCCTTAGCATAAATTGCCAGGTGTGTCATAAAGCTAAAACCACTATCGTTGGAACAGATTTTACTTTGATGGTTTCAATGATTCATCCAGAGGGGGTTTTTTGAATGTTTTTAATTGTGTAACTGATTTTACTTGCATAATGTTACTGAAATTCTGATTTGTTCCATTAAACTGTGTTCATTTAACAGTCCGTGGTCTGTAATTGTATTTTACAAACTGATTAACCTTTATTTTTTCTCAGGAAGTGTCACTGCAGCAGACTGCACAGCCCACATCAACAATAGTTCGTCCAGCATCACTACAAGTTCCTAATGTACTGCTTACGAGTTCTGACTCGAGTGTTATTATTCAACAGGCAATACCATCACCAACTTCTAGTACTGTTATTACCCAGGCTCCATCGTCTAACAGACCAATAGTGTAAGTTACATAAATTTCAGTAAAATGCTTTCTTGCAGAATTTGAAAATCTTTTTTACTTTCAGTTACTGTTTCTGCAGTTACTGTATGAATTTGAGATGCTTTGGTGTAATGTGGTGCTTTACTACACATGAAACATGTAACTTTCACTACATGTGAGATATAATGCCATGTTCTCCACATCACTAAGTCCATATTTTTGATCTCCAAATGAATATTACATTACACCTGTAAAGAAACAAACCAATTTAAAATAATGTGTATACTTGTTCTCTTTTCTGGATAAGTTTTCTTTTATATAGTTCATTCCTTTTTCAGTCCAGTTCCAGGTCCTTTTCCTCTGCTGTTACATCTTCCTAATGGACAAACCATGCCTGTTGCTATTCCTGCATCTATCACAAATTCTAATGTGCATGTCCCTGCTGCAGTTCCAGTAAGTAAGCATGATGCTATATTAATTTGAAAGTGGAGCAGATTTGCATAAGTGCAGCATAGAACTTAGTTATAAGCACCTTGATAGCTGTTTTGGCTTCAGAGGGTAGTGTTGTCATATGCTCTCTATTATGATAACATACTCAGGTTTTCTTCATTTTTATACTTTATCTGGTCAGCTTGTTAGACCTGTCACCATGGTGCCTAGTATCCCAGGAATCCCAGGGCCTTCCTCCCCACAGCCAGTGCAGTCTGAGGCTAAATTGGTAAGTGAAAAACTCCATTATTCCTCAAGAAGAATAACTTCAGAAATTAAATTCTATTGCTTTTTAAAACAGCTTTAGTTTTCTTTTGTTAGTCTAAATTCTGCAAGTACAGGTTTAATAAAAGCAGAACAATAACAGCTGCATTTATTTTACTGCTCTTTCCAATTTCAACCTATGTTAGTTCTGTTGTTAATGGCCATTTTGATTTTATTTTTAAATATTCTTTTAAATTCCTTAGATTTTTAACTAAATTCCTTCTTGCTCCTTATATCAGAGGATGGGAAATATTAGTTGGAAGAAAGACAAGAGTAGTAGCATCTTAACAGTGAACGTTTCCTTCAGAAAAGCAAAATATGTTTCTTCCCAAAGGACATGATATTGCTTAAAAAACTAGGAAAAGGAAAAGCTTTTTTTAAAAATGTTTTCAGAATCTCAACTGAATATAGTCCACTTGGCAAGAGTTCCGTAATTAGGTATGTATTACTGGCACAGTTAACAAATTGTTCTGTGTGGAGGTTGTTTCTGTTGTGTTGGGTATTTTGGGAGGTTGGAGGATTATTTGGAAAAATTATTAGTAAAACAAGCAAAAGAAACTTTGGGTTGTTTTTTGTCTTTGTTGGTTTTTGTTTGTTTATTTTTCCTAATATTAGTGATCCATTTATGGTGGTAGTTTGAATTAATCAATTTCTTGAAAAATTTTCTGCAACATTAGGTAGTTGCTTCTCTCTTTTTGCTGTCTCATTTGTTTATTCCAATTGTTCTAAAGCACTAGAAAATCTATTATTAAACAATAATTAACCATTTATATATTTACAAGATGCCTCCAAAAACAGTATCTGTCCTCTGAAATACTGTTTGTCTTCCTTCAACTCTTACTTTGTGCTAAAAAAGAATCAGGAACACCTGCTAGATAAAATATATTTTTCTACATGAATATTGGTAAGTGTGAGGATGCCCTTAACATTCTTTGATATTTCATTTCTCTTGTGCAAACCTGTGGGATGGGATTCCAGTAGAGTGGGCACACTAGAGCACATTCACCAGATACTGAAACTTGTGAAGAGGTGATTACCAGTGCACTGACTTTGCCTAATGCTGTCAGGTCTTCCTTTAGTTTCCTCCTCTGTTGAACCCGAGGACTTTTGAAAGAGTATAGAGAGGGACAGAAAGGAAGAAGGTGTGTTTTTGTGCATCCTTGACCCCCTGGGAATGGGAAAACGGATCTTTTAATACTTGAGGAAATATTTAAACATAAGCAGCTCTGATGAAATGAGTTTACTTTAAATCCAGGAAAGAAGAATATAAGAAAATGAAAACAAGAACTGTTTTCTCAGAAACTGCACGTCATAGAGTTAGGAGACTTATGCTCTGAATTCTGCTTTGTGAAATCCAGGAGGAATTGGTTTCAAATAATTTTTCAGATGGGCAAAAAATTAGGTTTTTGAGTGTATTACTGAGTGATTTGCTCTTAAAAAGCTTTCAAGGGCAGAAGGGAAATACATGGATGTGGCAAAGACTTTGATCTCAAGTTGAAAGAAGCAATCACTCAAATGCAAAGAAAAACAAAGATCATTAGACTTAAATTTTAACAGTCTCATTAGCCTTCTCATTACAGTTTAGCTAATATATGCACTTCAGTGATTGCTTATCTTTTTTTTTTAAGTGAGACTGTAAAAAGGGTATTGGCAGTATTTCTTCTTTCTTTTCCTGTCACTTAATATCAAGCATGAGTAGAATTCGAGAATATCAGAATTATGTATATTTCTTACACTCATTTACTTTTATATAGTGCCTATTCACACAAATAAAAAACTTAATTTCTTATCACTCTGAAAGTAAAAGCAATTTAATGAGAAACTTAATGTTTATGTAGAACAGCTTCCAAACAGGAAGATTAACTCTCTGTGCCATGTGATGTATTGTTGGCAGATATGTGATGGTTTACTAAATGCAAAGTTCCATTTAATTTTTAAAATTTAAGTCTTAGTGCTATCAAGTCCCTTCTTTTTCATGTATTTCTTGAAAACAATTTTGCTTGCTACATACTCAATTCTGCAAAGGTATGGTAACCAGGTTTATTTTTCACTTGTGTTCCTGCTTAAGCCAACAGAAGACGTAATACTTAGTTTTACAGTTTGCTTTTTATTTCATTATTAATTCACATTTAGTGATGAAATACAAGCTGTTACATTGAAATTTAATAAATGAACAGTGTGTGTTTCGTGTATTGGTGGTATACTGCAATTTGTGGATTTATTAGTACTGTTAAGTTAGCAGAACACTGAGAGCATGCCCTGTGTCCCTTTGCCTACCATAGCCACCCTTCTCCTTCATGTTGAGAGGCAGTTCTGAAGGGCAAAGGAGTTCAGGACATCCTGTAAGAAGAAAATTTCAAAAGTACAGGAGCAGGCCATCCCCTTGTGATGAACGATGAGCCAGCGGAGAAGACTGGCCTGGCTGAAGAGAGAGCTTTGGCTGGAACTCAGGAAAAAAAGGGAAAGTTTATGGCCTGTGGAAGAAGGGACAGGCGACTCAGGAGGACTACATGGGTGTTGTGAGGTTATGCAGCTAGGGAACTAGTGAAAAAGCTTGCCGAGCCTCTTTCAGTCTTTTACCAGTAGTCCTGGCTAACTGGGGAGGGCCCAGGTGACCAGAACAATAAAATGTAAATGTAATGCTTATCTTCAAGAAGGGCCAGAAGGAGTATCCAGGGAACTACAGGTCTGTCTTCTTGACCTCTGTGTTGAGGAAGATCATGGAGCAGATGATTTTGAGTGCCATCACATGGCACATACAGGAAAATGGGGGGTCAGACCCAGCTAACTTGGATCTGTGGATGGCAGGTCCTGCTTCACTGACCTGCTTGGCTTCTGTGACAAGGTGACCTACTTAGTGGACAAGGAAAAGGCTGTCAGTGTTGTCTGTCTGGACTTTACTAAAGCCTTCGACACTGTTTGCCACAGCATTCTCTTGGGGAAGCTGACTGCTCATGGCTTTGACAGGCATATTCTTTGCTGGGTAAAAAAAACAGCTGGATGGCTGAGCCCAGAAAGTGGTGGTGAATGGAGTTAAATCCAGTTGGTGGCCAGTTACAAGTGGTGTTCCCCAGGGTTCAGTGTTGGGGCCAGTGTTGTTTAATATCTTTATCGACGATCGGAACGAGGGGGTTGAGCCCTCTCTAGTTTGCACATGACACCAATTTGGGCAAGAGTGTTGATTTGCAGGCTCTGCCTTCCAGACGGATCTGGACAGGCTGGATACATGGGCCAAGGACAGTTGAACCTTGTGTGAGGTTCAACAAGTGTCTCATCCTGCACTTGGGCCACAACAACCTAAGGCGGCACTACAGGCTGGGGGCAAAGTGTCTGGAAAGCTGCTTTTAGGAAAAGAACCCGGGGGTGCTGGTCAGCAGCCGGCTGAATATGAGCCACCAGTGAGCCCAGGTGGCCAAAAAGGCTTTTGTGCTTTGGGCCTTTCTTTGCAGAGGCTGTTTCTGCAGTTCACGTCCTACATGACATTTCAAGGAGCTGATGTAGTTTTGTAGTAAGAAAAGCACTTTATGCTCTGATTTCGTTCCTTATCGCAGTCTTTCATTTCTCTTACCTGCTTACAAAAGGCTACTGTTGTGTAACTTTTTTTTAAGTAAAGATGAGAACTAATTAAAGTAGAGGTTGTAGTGCCATTATTTCCTAATGCTATGAAAGTTAATTATTTAAATATTAATTTGGATAATTTACTGATTTTTATTAACATGAAAACAACACATTTTTCTCTATTTTTATGGATACCTGTTGTTTTTTTATGAGCTGCATATACCAAATTGTACAAAGAGCAGTGTACATTTTTCTTATAAATTCATGACCGAACCTTAGTAAAACAAATGGATATTTTCATTTCTAAAAGCTAAAGCTTAAAATAACTGGTAGAAGATGTCTTTGGTAATGGGCATAGGATGCCTACCTGGAGCACATTTAAAATTTTTCTTCAGCTGTCATAAGTCTTAAAAACCCTTTAAGGATAAGGGAAATAAGATGCTTCCTGAGTAATGTTTCCCACTGTGGGCAGCTTTTGGAGACTTTTTCCTTTGGTAAATGGGCTCTCTTACAGCTTTTGAAAGTGTTTTTAGATTAGAGTATCCAAACTTAATAATCAAAACTGTGTATTTATTTCTATGTTTGATAAAGTTTTCAATCTCAAGCATCAAACTCCTTCAGCATGGCAGTTTTGGTTACTCATGTAAAGCAAGTTACTGAGATGTCACCTCTAGAACTTTGTTCTTTCTTTTCTGAAATGGTCTTTTCTCTGGTTACTGTTTAAGTCACTTGACACTAGATGGTCATCTGAATTCCATAGAGGGACAGTTGCATTTGGGAACAGGTTCACTGAGTGAAATAGCAGATAGAAAAATATATGTCAACTGCAAGGACTAATGACTGTGAGGAGAAAAAAAAAAGTCATTTAAGAAAATCATGAAACGATGACATACAAAAAATAAAGATGGGCTATGCTGTGAGCCAAATCCTTATGATTGGTGACATTATTGCAAGAGGCTCTTGAGTGAAATGACTGACATTTAGAGGAAGAGTGCATTAAGCACAATCTTAGTGTCTGCTTCACCACAGAAACATGTACAGTGCTGTATGTGTTTCAGTGCTGTGGAAGAATTACATGAAATTAGATTGCATTTCAATACCCCAATACTGAAGTTATTGTAGTTAATATAGCTGGTCCAGTCACACCTGTGAAAAGCACTGTTACTATAGTTTTGAACATTCTTGGATCCTCTTTCTCCTCCTGCTCATAGAACTGAAATGAAAAATGACTAGAGCTTTTATTCAGACACAAGCTGTCTTTTAGTGCTGTTCTTTTGGAAATACCCTTCCTTCTTGTGCTGAGAATGACATTCAATAGGAGTGAAAATGAGTTTCAGATTTCTGTGGCTCACTTAATATAGATTGTTGGTTTTTCTGACATGACTCCATGTTTGTTATGCTAAAGAAACTAACTTTCACATACTTAAGTAAAATCAAATGTATAAGTCAGTCTTGTGATATTTTAGAGGGGCTTAGAAGTAGATGCAATAGCTGTCTTTAAAAAAAACACCAACAAAACAAACTTTGTCACTAAGATAAGGATGCATGATTCTGAATGTTGCAGAATTGCTTCTGATCTTCTTGTGAGAAGTTCTGTAATTGTATCCTTTTGGTGTATGAAACTTGAGCCTTGAGTTGCAGCTGTAAAACATCCTTTTTTGAGTGTACAGCTTGTGAATGCAAACTTCATGTTCAGACTCTTCTGCGTGTATTGCAGAAGTTTCTGAAGAACTTAAAAGTTGCTTTAACACTGAATGTTTTCCTCAGTCTCCTTCTTTGCCTATAAAACCTTTTGTCACAATCTGAGGAATACCTTGCACTCGGTGGGCAACCAGTAGACTTTCCGCAGGAGGTTTCTACTGAGAAGTGACAGAGGGCAGCTTGGCAAATGTTCAGAAACCGACATTAACTTGCTGGAGCCCGGCATGGGACCTTGTGTTCAGCAGAATTCTTCTGACCTGTCTCTCTGCATGCCGAGCTAATCAGCAAACACCTAATGAGCCTACTCTAAAGAAACAGACCCTCTCACAACCTCCTTCATTTTCATATGTTCTCTGGGGGTGGAGAGACAAGACTTCATAAGGACTGATGATGCTGCAAAGACCACAATAATGATAATTAACTTGCTGAATTTAGAAGATTATGCTGTTAATTAGTTGCAAAATAAAGATAAGTAATAGAGCAGCAGATGGTAGGATAACACCCAGGAGAGGGAGGGTTATTACTCTGATGAGCTTTTGTGGCAGATATGAAATATGGATCTGAGTTTTTCACAAATTGTTTCTGGAGTATATTATCTTGTTTCTGTGAGCTCTTGATGGAATGATCTAGTCCTACCAAATTTTGACAGATGTGATGAGGATTTGTTTTCAGGGATATACATGAACGATAAAACCCTCCTAATCAAGACTTTAAAAGCTGTTAACCTATCTGAAAAAAACCAGTTTTAGTTGGCCTATAACCAAATAATATCAAAAAACCTTGGTTGTCATCAGGTTTCCCCACATAATAATGCTTATATACATTTATTCTGGTATTCCTTTCAGTATACCAAAAAGTTAAAACTGGGATTCTCATTGTACTTGAGGTAACTGTCTCCCTCTGCTCACAGAGAGCTCACAGAAAGCACAGTATCTGTATAGTATTTTACTCCAGCATTACCTTTTAAAATATGAAATCTTTTGAAAACATGAGCTGGATATCTCCTTGCGAAAATCTGTAAATATTCCTCTGATTTTGACAATATGTCTGTATTTGTGGGTAATTTTAATCCTCACAACTTGAATTTCAACTTTTGAACTTTGTAATATAAAACTAAACCCAGTTATTTTGTATTTCTGTTTCCATGGTACATTTAACAATGTAATTTTCAAAAGGAGTTTATTTACTTATGAATTTACAGAATTACAATGTTTAAATGTTAACATAACAGTAGGGAAAGTTAAGTCCTTATTTTAAATGTTTGCACGTTGGTGTGCAAACTCAGCAAATACCACCATAGGCAACACAAGACTCAACTTGAGGAAATTAGTTTCATTTATTACCAACTCAATCGGAGTTGGATAATGAGAAATAACTCAAAACTTACAAACACCTTTCTTCCCCTTCTTCCTGGGCTTAACTTTTCCCTCCCTCCTCCTCCCCAGCAGCACAGGAGCAGGGGAAGGGGGGGTTGCGGTCAGTTTATCACACGTCTCTGCTGCTTATTCCTCTGCTGTAGGAATAGGTAAGGTTGGAAGGCACCACCGTGGGTCATCTGGTTCAACCCCCCTGCTCAAGCAGGGTCATCCCAGAGCACGTGGCACAGGATTGCATCCAGAAGTTTCTTGAATATCTCCAGTGAGGAAGACTGTACAACCCCTCTGGGCAACTTGTTCCAGTTTGCGGTCACCTGCACAGTAGATAAGTTCTTTCTCATGTTTAGGTGGAACTTCCTGTGCATTGGTTTCTGCCCATTGCTTCTTGTCCTGTTGCTTGGCACCACTGAGAAGAGCCTGAATCTGTCCTCTTGACACCCTACCTTCAGATACTTACAGACTCCTCCCAGTCATTTCTTCTCAAGCCTGAACAGGCCCAGCTCCCTCAGCCTTTCCTCCTAAGACAGATGCTTCATTGCCTTCCACTGGACCTGCTTCAGGAGCTCCATGTCTCTCGTGTACTGGGGAGCCCCGAACTAGACACGGCGCTCTGGATGTGGTCTCACCAGGGCTGAGTAGAGGGGCAGGATCACCTCTCTCAACCTGCTGAGAATGTTCTTCCTAATGCACCCCAGGATACCATGGACCACCTTGGCACAACTGGCACATGATGAGCACACTCATGGGCAGCTTCTTGTCCACCAGGATCCACGGGTCCTTCTTTGCGGAGCTGCTTCCCAGCAGGTTGGCCCACGGCCTGTACTTGTGCATGGGGTTATTCTCCCGCAGATGCAGGATCCTGCATTTGCCTTTGAGAGAGTTCTTCTCTGCCCATCTCTCCAGCCTGTCAAGGCCCTTCTGAAGGGCTGCACAGCCCTCTGGGGTGTCAGCCACTTCCTTCCAGCTTTGTGTCACTAGCAAAATTGCTGAGGAGGCATCTGCTTCTTTATCCAAGTCATTGATGAGTAAGTTAAACTGGGCACAGTTTTGAGCAGTGGTGGACACCACTAGTGACAGACCTCCAACTGGACCCTGCACCACTGATTATGACCCTCTGGAATCTGCCATTCTACCAGTTTTCAATCCACCTCGCTGTCCACTCGTCCAGTCCACACTTCCCCTATTCCAGCGTGGTGTCCCTCCCAGAGGAGACAGTCCTGCATCTATTTCTCCAGTGTGAATCCTTCTCACGGGGTTCTTCACAAACTGCTCCAGTGTGGATCCCTTCCCCTGGGTGCAGTTCTTCAGGAACAGGCTGCTCCAGCACGGGTCCTCCACAAGGTCACAAGTGCTGCCAGCAAACCTGCTCCTCAGTGGGCTTCACTCTCCATGGCCACAGGTCCCACAAGGAGCGTACTCCATGATGGGCTTCTCACAGCATCACAGCCCTGTTTAGACTTTTTTGTTAGCTTGTTTTTCCAAGAAGAATTAGGAAAGTACAAATTAATTCTTAAATGTTAAATACCTATAGGCTTTCAGAGTACTGTACATATACTAAAAAGTATGAACATGTTATCTTGAAAATTTTTGTAGCCCTGCCCTAATGCTTGCAGCTATCCCAAATTTCTGTTGTTAAAGCTGAGCTCTGGGGAAATTGCAGTAAATTTGGTTTGTGTACTTCTCTGAAACTGCCTTCTTCATTCTGGGAAACTTCCAGTTTTTCCTAGTGACTCTGTGCAGTATGGGAAGAACATCAAACTTTTTAGCAGTGTTTTACTGTAAAATAGCATGCCATAAGAGTTACCTTGCATATGTCTACATAAATAGTCTTTACATATAACCTGTACAAGTATTTTGTGCATTTTTACGATGTTTCAGCAAACATCTTGGCTTTCATCTAATTACCATAGGAAGGATTTCAGAGGTGAGTATTTGTAAAGACCATGAAAAAGTGGAGGCATAACAGGCTATTTAAAAATGGATAGAGAATACCAGAATTTTTAAAATGGAAAGATGTTTACATTCTGTTTTTTCTTGTTTTCCTTCACGTGTGGTTGTTATACATGTAACTACTGTGGTAGCACACCTTTGTGTACTACCAGTCTCAGCAGGTGTTTGTTCATGGCCTTCCAGAAATCTCCTTGTGGGCACAGTTCATCAAGAAGGAGGCTTTCTCTTTACTTCCCTCTACAGCTTACCATCCCTCTCTTTCTGGGATCCTATGTAAGCCTCATTGCTATTGTCATGCTTGCCAAAATTCATTACCTATTAGTAGGTATATGCCTAGATCACTGTTGAAAGCTTGTAAAAAGAAACAACTGTTTAAGAGGTGGAGCTCCTGTTTCCAAAATGGAAGTAACTGCTAGTATAAAGAATTAATTGCTTAAGTTAGCATGATAGAATATTTCTTTTTTTTCCCCCTTCTTTTATTTTCTGCTTTCAGAGATTGAAAGCAGCCTTGACCCAGCAGCACCCTCAGGTAACAAATGGAGATACTGCCAAGGGACATCCAAGTGGGCTGGTCAGGACTCAGTCAGAGGAACAACGACCACAGTCACTACAACAGCCTGCAACTTCAACAACTGAAACACCGGTATGACAACAGAGTGGACATGTACTTCTTACGCCCTCTCTTTATTTTGCTAATAAGTATTTTTTTTTTTTTTTACTCTTGATTTGTGAAATAGAGGTTAATGGACTCCTCTAGGAGCAATAGTTCTGTAGCAGTAAAATGTTTATAATTCTTACATGTTCTTAAATGCTTCTAAAATCTGTTATCCAAGATGATCATTTCAAAATAAGTATTACCTATCTACTCAAATTTAGAACTAAGTCCTGATTTCTGGAGTTCATTAACAGGAAATTCTGTGGTAGCTGAAATTTGTACAGCAGGATAATGTAGATAGTGGAAAAAAGTAAGTGGTTTTATTTTGTGTTTCTGTTGCATATGTTGTACGTTTAATATTTTATATCATAAATGCTCTTAGAAATTTTTTAATTCCATCAGGTATCATGCTTTGTTAATTTACTTGAAAGATCTTTTCTGGGCTGCCACATGAAGAGTTTCAGCTCTAGGATTAAGTGTACTGTACCATCTCAGGTTCTGAAAGGGAGGCTCTGATTTTAGGTATGGTATGCTGTGCTTTTGGGATGTTAGATGAGAACAGAGGAGTAAAAGGCAAGACCTCTGAGTCAGACTGGAAGTGGAAGTGCTGCTGGAGGAAAGACAGACTTCCCTGGGTGAATCCTGGAATATTGCAGCTCTTCTATTTCTAAAAAAACTGTTGCAATGTGTTTTCAAAATGCTTTAAAATATCTAGTTATTTTCAGAATTTCTAGCATAATAATAATTTTATAAAAGTCACACACTTGACCCAGAACCAGAAGGACCTGTATCTGCAGTGAAAGCTTCAGATTCTTAGAGTGGCCAGTAAAGCCAAAGAATGTATCAAAAGAAATATATTTGGAGCAGAAAAAGGGAAAAAGTGACCCATCTTAAACTGATCTCCTTTTTATGGCTGCTGTTGCTCATACTTCCTTCAGTTTTTCTGAGAATATTTTCATAATATCACATAGCAGAATTTTCAAGATGGAAATCGTGCCGTTTGGTTATTTTATGGTTATTTCACAATTAGTATTAATCAAAAGTTGCAAGTGTTTCATTCTTAAAAGACTGATTTGAGTTCCCAGGTTTTTTTATTATTAGCTATCTAGAATTTATGCCAAACTGATATGCCAACTTATACATGTTTGGGGGTTTTAATTTTAAAAAAAACTTTCTTAATGTGCTAGACCGAATGTGCAGGTGCACCTGTGAATATGTCATGTAGACAGTTATGTTCTGTCTGTCCTATCCCATTAAAGGATTTTAAGATCCATTATATTGTTATCATGTTTTGTTAAATCTTTGGTGTCTTTATACAGCTGTGAAATGAGCATAATGTATAATTTAAAGAATTGAAATGTTTTGATCCTGTCATAATATGTGGGTGGATTAAGGGAAATTGGTATTCAGTGGTGGGGAACACATCAATAAGTAGCAAATTGCTATCTGGAGATCCAGGGATCAGTGAGTCTCAGCACTGGCAGCATTTATCAAACAGCTTCTGTGTGGTGGGCTTAAGCAATTGTGTCATGTTTCAGTTGTGACTAGGTTTGTGGGAAGAGAATTTGGGAAGAGTCAAAAATAGAAAATTTATTTCCTACTAAATGTAGCTTGAAAGCTATTTTTGGGTGTAATATGTTAATGTAACATGATGAGGAGTGTAAATACAGTAGAAGTTTTAGAACCATAGCTGTGGAGTTAAATGAACATAGCTTCCCGCAGGAGAAATGTATTCAGAAATGCACTGAATGCTTTTCTCAAGATGTGATGACTGTTTATACCAGTGCTGTAGGTTAAGTCGTGAGAGGTATTATGCTGATAACTTAATTAATAGTTTTTACTGTTTTCAGGCATCACCAGCTCAGCCTACGCCACAGACACCAAACACAGGTGGTCGGCGAAGAAGAGCTGCCAATGAAGACCCTGATGAGAAAAGGAGGAAGTTTCTGGAAAGAAACCGGGCTGCTGCTTCCAGATGCCGACAGAAACGGAAAGTCTGGGTGCAGTCATTGGAGAAAAAAGCCGAGGACCTGAGCTCTCTAAATGGCCAGTTACAGGTATACTTTTTATTTCAAGTCAAAATGAGTTAAGTTTTTCCGTTCTAGACAGTGATTCTCAATGGAACTTAAAACTTTGCATGAAATCTGAAATAGAAATCGTTTTGTAACTGGTGGCTCAGATCAGACTTGAAAATTCAGCACTAATTGCATATAGCAGTAAAATTAGAGTATAAGAGCATACTCCTCTTTCACAATGTGTGAACTTCAGGATCATACCCTTTTATCCTGTGTGCCATTTTAAGACTATGATACTAAACAAAGATGACAAGGTGTGTTGGAGTAAGGGCTTATTAGTGATATAATAGTCTTACCTTGAACGCATCTTGCTCTTAATAATTTGTTTCACAACCTGAGTTATTTAAATAAGTTTTGAGTTTATTTCCTGTGGTTCTTTTAAACTTCACTTTTTTTCCTTTAAAGTGAATGTAGTGCTCGTGAAAGGTGCCAGATTGACATCACTGGAAACTGAAGGCCTCTTTTGTCCACAGAACAGGTACAACACAGGCAGTGGCAGTGCAAATTTCACCACACTGCCCTCCCAGTGTGCATAAATCCTATAGACATGGAAGTTTACTGTAAGAGGGTAGGCTAGTGTATGCTGCTGACTCATTTTTCTACCTCATCTGAGGTTGTCAGTATTGGAAAGTTGTCATGTGGACACACTTTTTCCCCTACAGAACAATCCATGACCCTTTTATTTAAACTACTATTAAATGATAAAGCGTACTTTCCTAATGTTTTCCAGCAGCACAGAAGAATTGGCACAAAGTATTGTTTTCAAAATAGAGTCTAAAAGCTTCATTCTGAAAATTCCTGAAAGGAAAAATTATGTCATTTCCTAAGTGAAGCATTTATTTAGAAAATGTAGTGAAATGTACTTTCATATGTTAAACTTTCACTTCTTTTTTGTCATCCGAGCTGTCCACTGAGTCAAATTCACATATCTTCTCCTTCCTATGAGAACTCCTCTTACATGCTGTTTGGTAAAGAAAACATCACAGTTTTACTAACAAAACAGTAGGGCATGTTGAGATTAGTTTTTATCATGTAATTAAAATTACAGTGTATCAGTCATCTTCATGTGTTTAAAAATAATCAGCATCCCAGACCCTAAAATGTAAAAAAATTCCTACCTAAGCACACAATGTGAAATGGTTTCCCATGTTCCAAGAATCATGATACTGCACCAGCATTAGTTAAATTTCTTGCAAATACATATTTCATACCTGTTCACAGTTTTTAGACATGTTCCTTTAATGCAGTCACAGTCCTCAAAGTCCAATAATTACAAAATTATACGTAGCACTGTAGCTTAAATAATCTAAGAAACAAGTGAAGGAGAATGAAAAAAATGGCCATAGTTCAGTTTTTTAGTGAAAGTAATATTTTGTATCACATGAACTGCCTTTCACTTACATATACCAATTTTTATAATAAAAAAAATCACCCAAGTACCTTAACCGAAAGGTTTCCAAGAGTTAACTCTGCAATAGTGAATTCAAGAAAGGTTTTCTTATGATCTACCAGAAGCAAAACTGTTAACTGTAAAGAACAGAATGACTTGTAAAGAAAATTGAATGTCAGAGAAATAATTAAATTGTACTTTATGTGAAAACATTAATCAATCCTGTATTTCCATAATAATTCTTCACTTGACAGGCTAACACAGCTGATCAGCACAGGGGACAGTAATGACCCATGATTACTTACTTTATATTTAATAGAAAATGTAATAAGTTTGGAATTTTTCCTTAGTGCAGTTTTAACCCAAACACTCTGAGTGTTTGGGTTAGTAGTTCATATTTTGTTTAATATCTAAGTGGTCTGGTCAGCTGGATTTACTGAGATGTCACATTTCCAAAAGGAGGTTTGTACCAAAACGACTGCATTGGATTGCTTCATGTAACGATTCTGACTCCTTTCAACACAGTAGCTTGCTTGTAATGTCTACGTCAAAGCTTCTGATGTCAATGGGAAGGTATCTATTGCATCACACTAGTAACATACATAGGTTAGGCAGGCTGTTTTTATTATAGGCTCTGCTATGTAAATTTTTTTCGTTCTTCCAACCATTTAAAGTTTATTTACTGATTGATTTTTTTACTGTGTGTTCTACTAGTGTGTTGACTTGTTTATTAATCTTAAATTTTATTCATCACCTTGTTTGGCTTGTATGCCTTGCACAATCCTGCAGGATATGGGGTGCTGTATAATGTATTAAGAAGGTATTGACAGTGTGTCCACAGCAGCCACTCAGCCATATTGCAGCATCAGATGCCAAAGTGCATTATATGGACTGGATTTGGTCCCTGTTCCTTTAATAATTTTAGAGGGTGAAGTTTTAGAGGAAGAACGGGCTGCCTTCCTCACAAGGTCACCGTGGGTTTTCAATGAGCAGCAGTCAAATGATGGTTTGTACTGATGCTGCAGAAGCTGCTTTAGGAAGGCTGAATTGGGAAAGTATACCTGTAAGTAAAGATCCTTTCCCATATAGGAAGTTGTCCAAAAAGAAGCAGGAAGAGCATTGTTTAACTCAGCCACAGACAGTACCCTATCCCCAGAAGTCACATCAACCTGTCTCTGATGATAATTCTGGTAAATACATATCACAAATACTGTCCCACACCTGGCTGAGTAAGAGTTAATCTGGTCCCACCATTACATACACATTTTGGATGCAAGGAGAAAGAGACAGATATGGAAGAACACGTTGTACACTGTGTGGTATATCTTCATAAGAATACAGAAGGGAAAGCATCTTTTGAAAGATGGAGTGCAGGTAAAAGTCAATATGCTTTCCTCCAGAAACCTGCTTTCTAATGTTAGCACATTTTGAAATGTGGGAACATACAAATTCTTCTAGACAGCACATGAGGTATATTTCATGCTTATTTACAGAAGTGTTGATGCGTACACTTGACTCAAAGTCTTATTAATGAGGAGGACCTTTCCAGTGTGAAAACTTGAAATAATCTTTCTTCATGCCAACTGTAAAACTGTTAATTCCATGTGTTGCTTGTTAGCCTGTTTTCAGCAGGTTAACCACATGTTGCATGACCACCACCCGTTAATGTTAATGTGTTGGGAACAAGATGAAAAAGACTTGCCATAATCACATACAAGATAGGTAACTACAATGCTATAGGAATTGGTTTCAACAGCCCCTCTTTACCAGTTAGAAGTGGTAATGTATAAATGGCAACCACAGATTGCCTTTCTGTGACATTCCACATCCTACATGTCTAGCAGACATAATTCAGTTCTATTTTCAGGAGTGATTTGTGCATTGCATATAGCATTCTTGGCACAAATGTTCATATTATGGAATATACAGCTAGCATTGTTATTGAGATTACCTCAACCATTTTTTTTATATAGGAATGCTGTTCCATTTTTTCAAGTCTACTTTAATGGAAGATAATATATTTGCTTTTTGTATTTTTGCTAGCAACATTCTTAATATTTTTAATACAGCTGATGTTAATCTATAAACTTAAAATTTTTCATAAACATTATTTTACTTACACAGGTAAACTGCAACTTCATACTTAAATGTGCTTTTTCTGTATAAAATTCCTCCTTAAAATGTGGGAGACAAAATAGAAAATTTCTGGAAACCATTTCCTGATTTGATCACTTCTTTTGCCAAAGTTCCTCTGAGCTAAACAGAGGTATATTTCATAGTCTTGGATGTTGTTACTTCTGTAGATTATCAAGAAATTGTCTCCCAACTGCATCAGTGTGGGCTTTTTCTTCCCCCCCCCCAGCTATTGTTAGTTCTGTGCAGCTCCTTGCTTTGCATCCAGTTTTGTGGCTCCTCAGTAAGTAATGTGGTGAACTAAGGGGAGACTGAGCGCTGAAGGCCATAGTAGTTTGCTTTCTTAACAGCCTAAGGTTTCAGGACACGTAATGCCAGCTGGCAGAGAATTTATGGGGCTTTTGGTTGGGTTTCTTTTGTTGCAACCTTTTTTGTTTGCAGTCACATTTTTCTTTCGTTAAAAATGTTTGTGAAGTCAGGTTTTTGGCATCTCTCAGCTTTTGCTTTTAATATAAAGTTTCTAAAAGAGGTATTTTACACAATAAAATGACTGAATAGAAAAGGCTTGAAATTTGTTGTCTTCTAAATGGAGGGAGAGAATAGAGTAGCTTTTCTTTTAACAATCTGGTATTTTAGTTACTTAGTGTAATTAAACCTAGTAAGTTCGTTTCTGAAAAAATTGTTTTCCTTTGGAATCATTTTACTTGTAATTCATCTCATTTCTGACTGCATTACCTTATTTCTAGCTTACCAGTAAATAGGTTGACTTTGTTGTGCTTTATTTTTTCAGATAATTTTAGTTGCAATCCCATTTTCCTGTGTTTGCTTTTTTAACTTGCTCCTAAATGCATAAACATAAGCTTTAACCAAACAATTATGTCACATGTGTGGTATATTATGCTAATGTGCCAAGGTTCTTATACTCGAAGTAACTTCAATTGTCAGTGGAAAGGATTTATATTTAAAATAAAGTAACCCATGAAAAACACATACTGTGTCAAGATACGGGGATCACAAAGCATTACAGATAACTTGATTAATAATATTTTTCTACTATTTAAAGTGAAAATGGTTCTATCAAAATGCCATACCATTCTTAATTTAGATTGTCACTTGTAATGCAGTTATGTAGCACTTCTCACCTACAGACACCCAACTGCTTTACAGGGAAGGTAAGTATTGCTGTCCTCCATTTTACAAATGGGGAAAGTGAAGCACAAAGCAGTAAAATGGCCTTGCTCAAGGTCACCCAGTAGTGGAAAGACACAGTCTGGAAATGAACCCAGTCACTAGATGCTGCAGGTGCTGTCTTCTATGTTGCACTACGCTTTAGTGCCATAAGCTGACGTCTCAGGATTTTGTCATTATTATCAATGATTCCTTCATACAACACATTTAATTATGGCTGCCAAAGAAAAAAATCAGTCTGGAGATCAGCAAATATTTGCGAAATTATTTTCCGTTACATGAGACTTTCTTTTTTGAAGTATAAATATAGTCACTAAAAAATTATTCTGCGTTGGCTTTTTGGATTTTGTCTTTTTTTCCCTTTTCTTAATGTTGGCTGTGGCATCTGTTAAAATGTATGTAGCTAAATGCAGGTTTACTCTGATTGGAATTCATCACAAAACCTTCCAGAAGAGTCTCTCAGTAGCTGGATCATGTGAATGAGACTGTATGTAAACTCTGCATCTGCAAACTGAAAAACATACATTGTATTTTTTTTTTAAAAAAAGCATTTCCTAGTTACAGAAAATAATAAAGTTAGCCAAATTTCAGCTAACGTTTACATTTTCTGAGATAAAAGAAGTGTATACATTTTTGCAGTATATGCCAAATGGAAACTTCTTGTATTTTAGCGACCCCTAAATGAACAACTGAAAATGCTATAAAACTTAATGTTTACCTTCAAAACGTGTGTAGTTTGAGCCCGGTAAAGTACATAACTTTCTTCTCCTTTAGAATGAAGTCACCCTGCTGAGAAATGAAGTGGCACAGCTGAAACAGCTTCTTCTGGCTCATAAAGATTGCCCTGTAACTGCCATGCAGAAGAAATCTGGCTATCATAGTGAGTAATGTTCCATTACCTATAGCCTGAGGCTGCATCAATGAAATACTGCCAAAGTGAACTGAATGAGCATTAAAATTGAGAAGTGCAGTTCTAATATTACATATATTACATTAAAGATTTTTTTTTATCTCAAAGGTTATTGGAAGACAGGAATTAATATGTGATATTTAGAAATACATTTTTAAGTCGAAATTGAATCATTGCATAACATTGAAGGTTTTATGTTGGCTTAATAAATGCATGTGATAATTAGCATTTAAGGACTATCGGTTACTACACCTGCTTTGGAAAATATAATTAAAGTATTAAGAGCACATGATAAACCATTTTTTATACTTTATCTTAACTTAGTACAGTGAAAGGTCCTTGTGGGTTTTTTTCCTTCATCATAATGAGATTTCAGTAGAGGTACTATAACAGCTGTCCTCATTTACCACAACACCCAGGATCAGTCGAGCCATTAAAATAATCAGATGCAGGTTCATGGCTCCTACTGTACAATGTCTTCTAGATTGTTTTGATTTCCACATTAAGCGACTGCTGTTCGGTAAACAGGGTGTTTTTAAAAGGAGTTCTAATATTGATGGGAATACTGAGACTTTCAGTACCAGTTTTTTCTAATCCATATTTTTACTTTAGGTTGTTCTTTTGATTTTTCATCCTTCCAGCATTTTAAAGGTTAATTATGCTTTCCTGACTTGTAACTTCCTTTTTGGCTGTGATACACAGTGCCAGAACCAGCTGCTGCTGCTGTAGAATAAATGGCCAATTTTGTCCATTGTACACAAATTTGTTACAAATAACTGAGCTGGGAATGCATTAGGCAACATTCATAATATATAACCCACAGCTTTCGTTTTTATGATTTAGTGATATTTCAAGATATTTGTAAATGTGAAGATTGTTTCTGCCATATGTAGCCACTTCATTTTAATTTGCCAGTGTCAGTAATTCAGGAGAATAAAGGAACATTTTGTATTGCATGCAAACAGATCCTCAGGTGCTTGCGATAAAACTTAATGGCCACCATCTTTACTTGTAGTCATTGTAAGCAATTTCATCAGAATGGGCAATATTTTTTAATTTAAAAGATTCAGGAGATTTAGCAACTCTGTATTGCCATATATATTTGGAATACTGATTTTGTCAGTTCTGAGCTTATAAATCTTGGTCCTTTGATCTCCAGTCATTTTGACAAGACAGAAAATAGCATCTTGGAGTAAATTGGAACAGTATAGAAATATGTTTGGGATTTATATTAACAATGATTGCTGCAGGGATGAGGCCATTATGGCTCCCATCTGACAGAACAACATAATTTCATAGGGAAGCTACTAGGGGGATAGCATTATGCATGCAAGGTTT
>VXAY01000371.1:3202316-3225085 GCA_013399855.1 Oxyruncus cristatus | reverse complement strand
AAAAAAAACAAAAACAAAAAAGGGGTGTAGGTTTCTTAAATTTTGATGGTTTTGAGGATGCATGTTCCTGAATTGTCATGAAAAATATTTAATCGTAAGTCATAAACATCAAGTCATAAACTGGCAAACTGTTTAACTGGTAAGGATTTCTTTGTTGAAGAGTTAGCAAATGGCCTGTTTGGTAATGCTGGTTTTCTGCCCTCAGAAAAGGACTGTAATGCTTCTGATTTACTGAAGAATGCAAAATGAATTAGACCTAAAGTGCTAATTAGTGGCAAAAGCAAATTTTGGAAAAAAATAATAGTATGCAGGGAGATTGGAAGCATAACTCACTTAGTTTCTTGAAAAGTCTCTTGGAAGTAAAAACTTAACACGAATGATAGTTGTAATGCCATCCCTCTGAAAGGATTTTTTTCACATTATCTCTGTGTGAATATTGTTAGGAAAGCATGATGGCTAAGTCACATACCCACAGTGCAATGAGAGGAAAAAATTGTTTCAGTCAATATGTTCATGAAAATGGTGTTCCTATAAAGTATATTTAAATAAACATATTATATTCATCAAGTAATCCAAGTTGAATTGCTTAAAAAAATGTAGTGAGTGGTTTAATAGTCTTGACTCTGTGGAAGAATTGAAGACCTCAGCTTACAGAACTCCTGCAGTGCTAGGTATTGTGCACTGCTTAAAAAATGCTGGTTTAGACCATGTAGACCACAGCTGTTTTAACAGCTAAGTCCACAGTTTGATGGGTTTTAATGTTATTTTTATGCATTTAAATAGGCACAAATAATCTATCACTTTTCAGGGTATTTTTGGGACTTAATTTTACATACCTTTTACGATCTTTTCGATTTTTCCAATCAGTTTTTTCACAGGCCAAATGAAAAACAGAACAGTGCAGGTACCCCTTTCTTCTAAGATTGTTCTTGGGATCATGTTTTCCATACTTAAAGTCTTGTTCCTGCTTCAAAAGAGGGTGTCATCAGGACAGAGAAACCAGAAAAATCATTACTGCACTTTGAGTCAGTATGGATGAATTTCTGTTGCAGTGTTCGAGTTTTCAGGCAGCTTAAACTTTATTTCTCAAGGAAGGATGCTATTGGTTCCAAATGCATCTTAAGCCATGTCAGGGAAAGTGCAGTGTATAGAAGAAGTCTAGATGCAGTTCATTTATTTTTCATGTTATCTTTTCCATACTAGATAATTTCTAAAAGTCTTCTGCAATACACCCTGTATTTTCTCAGGCTTTTTCTGGACTTGTAGAAGGAAAAAGGGGAAAAGTTGTGACAAGAAAATGTGTTGTGAAAATCAAAGTTAAAAAAAAAAAAAAAGTAAAGGGGTTTTTAGGTATTTTTTCATATTTTTGACAAGGACATAATATTCTAGAACATTTGTTCTAAACTGAGTATAAATGAAGATAAATAGAGGCTGCAGTGTAGGTGATATTAAATGAGTGGGTTTGTGTTCTTTCTCTAGTTAGTTTTAAAGAAATGGTAGAAGGTGACTAACCAGTTTCAGGCCTTGAATAAGTTGAACCTCTCAAACCACTGCGCTCCTGCAGCCTGTTCTGGATAAGCAGCAGCTCTTCAGTGACTGCAGGGGACATTCACAAAGGCCAACTCACTGGAAATGAGCATTACTGGGCTTAAGTCCCTCTCTAGTCCTTGGAAGACCTAATAAGAATTACCGTGAGGCTTCCTTTCTCGTGATTATCAGGGGACTGAAGGAGTTCAGAATCACGTCAGTGCTTGTGTACTCACTGGTTTTTTTGTGGGTTTTTACCTTCTGAAGACTGAAATCCCTCCTTGTTGGCTTGCCCGACTGAAAGCTATTGGTAAGCAGTGCTAAGAAGCACATAGTTTGAGTACTCTAAAAGGGTACTTTTTGGTGCATCCTCAAAAATCTCTGCTTTTTTCTTGTTTTTTAATTCTTTTCTATAACTCATCTAGTCCTCGTTGCATTCCATTTCCAAAATGGCTCACTCCTCATGACACAGCCTGTCTAGGAACTATGTGGCCTTGAGGAAAGTTCATGTGCTGTAGCTCTGTAAATTTTCAACTTTCCAATATACAGCAAACATTATTTCTGTAGATTAATTTCTGATTTGGACTGTGCATTTTCCTTGATTTAAGGCAAAGCTGGGGGAGCCATGAAAAAAGCTAAAATGCCCTGGCTCTTTTTTTTTTTTTTACATTGTTAGCTACAGTATGATTCTGGTATGTATCAGTTGCGCTCCTGAATCCACAGTCCTGTGTGTGGCAATTCTGTGGTCCACTAAGAAAAAAGGAAGAAATCAGAATTTCAGTATGACTTTTCTGTGTTCTTCTAAAAGCCTTTGTTCTTTATTCCCAGTCTTCAGGCTTAAGAAAACAAGTCACCTCTGTAATGAGGTGACTTTTAAGTATCTTCTGTATTCGTTGAGTGATTTTCTTGTTTAGTTTTCATTTCTCAAATGGAGTTTTTATTCAGCTTTTGGCCACTATTCCTGTAAAGTTGGGACTGCCTTAGGAAGGACGTGACAGAAAATCCAAATAGCTATTCTGTAGGATGGCACCTCATTTCTAAATATTGGTTTGTAGTTATTGCAAGGATTGGTGCTTCCAGTCCAAATTATTACCATGAACTAGTGTCAGGTCTGTGTCTCATATAATGACCTGTCTGCTGTAAGCTCCCCCTCTCTAGCCCCTGGCATCTGAAAATACCTGAATCATGTACTTTTGTGTCTTCAGCACAGTATATCTGCTCAGTGATATGAACACTTTTATTGGTGATCATAAGTGTACTCATAACTGTTTCTTCCAAAGCATATAAGGTCTCCCTGAGCCCATCAAAGTGAGAAAATCAAACCTCTCTCATGTTCTTTACCACTGTGATCTTACTACAGAAATTTCTTTTGAGTTGAGAACATACATGTTAAGGGAGACACGACAATGGAAGACCTTCCTTCTGTGGCTGAAAGATCATGATCTGTTTTGTCTCTATCTCTGGCTCATAGAATTTAAAACTAACCCTTTTTCTTGATAGGAAGATGTAGATTCATACGAAAATAACAGCAGTTCTGGAGAGGAGGAGCAGGTGTTACAGCCGTGAGACTGTATTTGATACATGTCATCCTACTTACTGCCATTTCATTCTGTCTGAGGGGAAGAATATGCTACTCTCAAAAGTGGCACTAGAGTTTCTATTTTTAACAAAGTTTGCATGTGTTCCTTCTTGCTTTTACAGGAGATCTTGTAGGTCTTGATAGAGGTACAGCAAAGATGAAATCCTATTGAATACTGTTAACAGAATTGGCACTTTTTCATGTTCTTTCTGTTCTTGAATGGGCAAACTCTAAGGATCACAAGTGTCTTTCTGAAATGTCCTTATTTTGTTCCTCTTGCTGTATACAGTTACTATGAAACCTTTGGATATGTGGTAATTGTCAGCAGATCTAGCTCAGTGTCATGTGTCCCTCTCTCCTTTAATCCTTGAAAGATGTGTTTTTGAAAAAGTGCAGAATCTGTAAAATAGTTGGCCTTGTGGGTAAGAACATTATACCTTTCAAACAATTATGTCCATGCTCTTGTAGTAGAGTTGTAAGAGAAATTTCCACTTTGATTGTGTAGGCAGTATTTCTTAGAAAGAAATATAGCAGTTTTCTTGCTTACCCATCTTTTTTAACCTTACTGTTCTTTTCCAGAAGCAGTCAATAATAGGATTGGTTTTAAGCTTTGAAGAGAAGTGTGTTCATAGTATGCATGGGGCTGCTAAAAGATCTTTATATTGGGGTCTTGGTAATTTAGCAAATTTTCTTACCCATAGCTGTATGTCATATAGACCTCAGTCCAACATAAACTTCATTTCACTCCTGTTTGTTGATGCATAGTGTTCTGTTGCTGCTGTTAGCCTGACTTTCTATGGAAACAAGGACATGATACCACAGCGTTGCTCGTCTTCTCGTGTCATCGTTTCCCATCCTTTCTCTTCCCCTGGGACACTTCTAAATTCATAGGCCAATCTCAAGCAAATTTGAGAGGGATTGTGAAGACAGGACTAGAAAAAATCAAGGTTTGTTCCATTGCTTAGTCACAAGCAGTGGTTCATGCCTGCTGCTGGCTCTGTGTGTATCACCATAGTTAGTAGTGTTTAAAAGGCACTTCCAGTATTCCATCTGGGTACTGCTTTTAGTTGGTGTGTAAAACTGGCTTTAAAAATACTTGAAAACATTAAGTAACACAAAGTGATACAAAAAAGTTACAGTGAAATTCAGCATTCGTATTTCTAATTTTGAGTAAAAAACAGTAGGCTTATTTTCTTTTTTTATTTTTTTAGTCTTCAGCTCAGCTTTTTTCTTGACAGTGTTTGCATAATGCCTGGGCAAACCTTTGCAACTCTGGAAAAAAGAATGATTTTTAGAATGACTAGGAGGTCTGTGCAAGAAGGACATTTTAAATTATGCTCATTTTGGGAATTCTGATTTTGCACAGTGAAAATTATTTTTTGACCTGCTTAACCTCTGTCATGGAAAAAAATGATGTAACTCTGTGGCTAATTCACTTCGGTTTTGTGGAGAACACCTGAAATATTCTGAAGATCTTTTTAAAACCAGTTTTAACAATTTTAAACCCCATTGAGAGGCATTTGTTTACTAAAGAAGTTAAGGAACTTCATTCCTCAAAAGAATGTGGATTGAAAACTTGTGGAAGTGTTGTCCAGTTAATATAGTGCTATAAATAATATCTTTTCAGATATCTTATTCATGATCATGAGTATTCATTACTGAATACTGAAAGGAGATGCAGTAAATAGCATGTATTAAAAATCTAAAGCAAATTCATGTAGAAAGAAGAGATCTGGTAGCATTTTTAGTCTGTGAATATTGCTTACTGATGTGAACGTGCATCATTAGAATTAGGCATGGCACCTACCAGCTGATTTACTAGGAGGAAATCAGACAATTTTAATCATGGCTTTGAAGATGTGAAAATCAGTTCTGGTTTCCTGAACAGTCCATACTGCAGTCTTCTTTTTTGCTTACAAAGTAGTATTTTCTTTAAAAAAAAATAAAAAAGATTGTTTTGCTGTTTTTGTTGTGTTACACCATGAATTTTAATCATTTAGAGACTGATTGCTGTTACTGAGGCGGGGTGGTGTGCATTCTGGGAGACAAAATCAATTAGTTTTTCTTCTTCAGCTGCAGATAAAGATGACAGCTCGGAAGACATATCAGTGCCAAGCAGTCCGCACACAGAAGCTATTCAGCACAGTTCTGTCAGCACTTCCAACGGCGTAAGCTCCACTTCCAAGGCCGAAGCGGTGGCCACCTCCGTTCTGACCCAGATGGCGGACCAGAGCACGGAGCCCGTGCTTTCCCAGATCGTCATGGCACCTCCCTCCCAGTCACAGCCTTCAGGAAGTTGATTAAAAACTTGCATTGCATCAGTTTCTTAGATACACATCTGTGACTTCAAAGGGAAACCAACAAAAGACCAGTCTCCATCTAGGAGAAATTGTAGCTTAAAATTACTCATTTTTAAAAATCCAACTTAAATTTGGCTTTAACGATTGGCAGGTGGAGATGAGACAGAACAGCAGTTCTAATCTCTTGGCAAAAGACTTTTTTTTTTTTTTTTTTAAGTATTAGTTTTACTAGTTATTTTTTGTGCTTAATGTGTAAAGTGTGTGTACAGTACAATGTGGTTTATTTCATTTTTAATTTGGTATTATTTCAACAAACATTGGGGTGAATTACTGAAGGTCATCCCCAAGACTGTGATAGTAATATTATGTGACATTTTTATACCAAAGTTCTGCATAGTCCCTATTGACTTTGTAACGTTAGCAAGGTCATAAAGCACTAGGCAAGAGAAAGACAGTAACAATAAATTTGCTTTTAGTCTTTTTGCCTTTTTGTTGTTTTGCACATTATGAGAGGAAGAACATTGGGAGAAAAACATTTGGGTTGTTTTATGTATAGCATTTTGGTTGGCTTTTAACTGTTGGGGTTTTTAATTTTAATAGGGCCAGTACAGTATATGAGATACAGTACTCTTATGCACATACCAATCCTAGATGAGGATCATTACTAAATAGATTTGATTTTTTTTTTATTTTTAAATTGATGTCAGGTGGGTTTTTTTTCCACTCCAACACTTCCATTCTGGTGGGAGAAGAGCTTTATTTCTCTAGTCAGAATAGATATCTATAACCACCCCTTGTTGCTAGGCTGAAATCAGTAAGCATATTGTAAAATACAGGGTTATCAGATATGGAATACATAGTATTCCAAAGTAGGCTGATATTTTGTGGATTTTTGAGTCGCAGACTAAGGAGTTTACTCATGGTTTTGGATGCCAGAAAAGCCTAAAATCCTTCTTCAGACAACTCGACTTTTTTTTGTCATTGTCTTGTATTTGCAAGCTAACTTGTACTTAATTCTTGTGTAAGCACTGTCATCTTTTAGTAGCAAAAATTTTGATACCTTTCTTGTGGAAAAAAAAATCAGTATCTACCGTATCTTGGAAACAATGTAATTATAATGTGGTGTGTGTGGTGTGTGCGTGAGAATGGTTCAGTAGTTAATGCCAGCAGTCTTTTGCTTGAATGTTTAAAGATGCCTTCAATGTGATGCTGGCTGATAGGTGATTGCAGTTTTAAAATGTTATTTACTGTGCGAACTTGGATAACTAACATTCCATGATGTAGTTTGTTTCTGATGAGATGATTGTAGGTACACTTTTTCTCATTATCCAATCATCTGTAGGATATTGAGTTTTTTAAATGTGCCATTATCTATTTTGATTCTGTACTCATGTCAAAATACAGTTCAATATTTTACAATAGATTAAGTTGTTTTAAAAATGTAGATGTGTGCTTTCAGGTCGGAAAACTTTGTATAATAGCAAAAACAGATGCATAGTAGCAACTGGCAGTAAAGCAGGATTCCATTATGTATATAACAAAGATTTAATGCATTTATAATGGGTTGTGTAGTTCATTTGCTCTTCCTTCTCCACACTATACCATGTGTTTTTAAGTGTCAGTGCCATCAAGTTTCTATTCGGTTCAGTTTTAAGTCTAAAAATGTAATTGATCCACAGGAAAATCATGATTTCTGAAATATATATACAACCATACTATAATGAAAGCTGGACAAAGAAGTATCTAAGTCATATATGTATCATTGCAGGGCTTTAAGCATGAAAATAATAGGGATTCTAAATATTTTGTATTTTAAATCTAAGAAAGTTGTGTTGATAACCTCATGTGTTTAAAAGTCTTACTTTCCCAATTTCAACATAAAAAACTGTAACATTTATTGAACGTTTCCAGGATGGGGAAATACAATGGAACTCTTGTGAGAACGAAATTAATTACATAGGCACAAAATGTGAATTCTGCAAGAAAGCTCTACAGTCACTTTTCATTGTAGTTTTGGTGGACTAGATAAGGCCTTGTTGATTATAGTATAATTTGCTCTCCTAAACACAAAGGCTTTTAAATCATATAAGTGGAGTTTTTTTATAACAAAACTGTTGCGCTTGTAAAATAAGTCTACATAAGTGTATAGGAGATGTGTAAACAGTTAATGAATTTAACAGTGGGGCTGGAAAAAGAACCATTAAAATCTGTGTTCAGCAAATAGAGAAAAGGTATTAGCCGTACTACCATGGATTCCGTTTTGAGACGTATGTCACACTACTTCTGTACTTAGCATTTTGGGTCTTTACATTTGACATGTTTCACAAACTGTACTGTTTTCTTTTATGTGCAGTTTGCATGAGTAAATCATCAAAGAGAATAAAATCTATCTTTAAGTTATGTTCCTATTTTAATGAAATTATAATTGTTCTAAAAGGCAGCACTGTCTTCAGACTTCTTTCTTCACCCTTGCAATTTTCAGCATTTTTCTGGAAGTCATTACTATAATGTCAGAGTAGCGTTATGTAAACAAGAACACTTACATTTCTATAGAAAATAAGGCAAACTCCGCTGCTCTGCAGTTGAGCTCCAGCAGCTTCTGAGGAATAAACCTTGTATCCAGGAGCCCAGGGTAATCCACAGACAAATGCGTTCATAAACATAGCTCGGTGATCCCAGATGTTGCTGAGCCATTTCTGGTTGCCCTGAGTTCCACAGCAAAAGCACTGTATGTAATCAGAATTTCCAGCTAACTTCCAGCTATTTTAATCTTATTTCAATATACATGAAGGCAGAAATAACAGCTGTAGTCAGATGAACGGCTGACAACAGTTGTGTTGTCAAAGGTTCATAAAAAATCATGCCCTCGTGCCTGATTTTTAAAATAGTAAAAATGGTTTGGGCTAATTGATGGATGTTGGAAACATACATGGAGAGGCACATTTTGTTGTCATTTGAAAAGCTGTTGACAGAACCCCAGTATGGAGGCTTTGGAGGAAACAAAAGGTAAAGCTGCAGTGTGTTTCCAATTGTTGCCTTTATTGCCTTCGTATGGACCAAAGGAAATGAAGTTACGCTACACATAACTTTGAGCCCAATATGAGAATAATACCTGAGGCCTCTATTGCTTCATTATGTTCTTTTTCTGACTATGAGTTACACTTGTCACTCCAAGGGAAAAAAAAACCAAGGCTGTGTAACAGGGATACTCAGGGCAGGGGGTGGAGAGGTGGGATGGAGAACCAACCCGCTTTTTAATGTCTGTGCTGTAAAGACTCAGGTTCATACCTTAACTATTAATCCAAGTAAGCTTCTTCTCTTTAAAATGCTAATAGAGGCTGGGCAAAGAAAGATATTACACTGAGGGAAGGAGTTGGCAGAAGTGTGGGATGAGTGGTGATTTCAGCTACCTGAATTACAGAAGTAATTTGCTTAGAGACAGACACAAACATTTTAATTGGTCATCATAAATGATAATGAGGAGAAAACATAGTGAAATTGAGTGCATCCTAATAAAGTAAGGTGTGTTAAATTGCGCTGAAGGAAACTTCAGCAATGCTTCTTGACATGATTAATATACTCATGGCAATGTGTCTAATGAAGGCTGTTTGCATTTATATGCTGCCTGTTGCTCCCCTCAGTAGAGACATGATTGGAACTACACTCATTTACATTGCAGAACAGTGAGTGTAAGATGGGCTCGTGGTTGTCTTTACCTGTATCTTTAAGCATCGGATCGATGGCAATACAGGTATGGTTTATTTAACCCGTGTCTTGTATAACACTGTGTAGGGCTGGTTCGAACAATAGTATCATGAAATTTTCAAAGTTTCATATTTTTTAATGGTAAGTCTCCTGTCCTTTTAATTTTATGGTTTAATATGACTTTTTTTTCTTTTTTTTTTTTTTCCTTCACTTTTTTCAAAATATTTTTCCTTGTGTGATGAGCCTCAGAAAGTGCTTATATATTTAGTGTGGAATTCTTTTTTTTTCACGTTGCTTCCTCCTTGGTTGTATTAACTCTCTGTAGCAAATTTCCATTTTGAGAAGTTAGTAGTCAAAGGAATTTCTGCACACTGTATATCTTGTTTTCTTTACCTAAAATAGATATGAGAAGCTTATGATATCTTGACATTTACATCTTCCTAAACTAAGATATGTTACAATACATATGTTTAGGTATGGAGGGACTTCTAAGTGTTACAAAAGATTTCATTACAGATGCTGTGCACAACTAATGAGTGTGTGTTGTAAGCTGATGGCTTCAAAATTCTGCAAAGTCCAATCCTCTTCAAAAAGCGTTTTTTAACTTCCTAGGTATGGGGTTAGTTATCATCTAATCTTGAGGCTATTAATAGAATATCAACCATAAACTTGATCCAATTTATGTAATGATTTTATTTTAAGCCTTGCTCAAGTCTTTATTCCTCCTCTATTACCAGTTTTATAATGATGTATGTTGTTCCAAGCGCTTAATGCTATTCATTCTTGGGGAAGAAGGGACAGAAGACAAGGTTCTTAAGTTTCTAAATAAACTACCTGTAACAATTTAATCTGGGAATGAGTAGCTAATCAGAAAAGTGTTGTAAAATCATTATGCAAGGATATTTATTATTTGTAGTCCATGTAAAGAAACAGGAGCTTAAACTGCCTAGACAAATTAGAAATGGTAACAAACATAAAAGTTGCAAAACAGCTTGAAGCAAAGAAAAGGAGTCATGGTTCTAGGAATTTTTCTTTGAGTTTAATACCAATAGCAGAAACAGGGTGGGGAGTGGACAGTATTTGTAACCACCGTGGGCAGCATGGCCTGGTGATACTCCAGTTTACAATTAATGAGCTTAAAGGATAGTACTCCCTAGCTTAGGGAGGTCTGTCAGTGTTAGCCTGTGATGAGCTTCAGGAATGAAGGGCTGGCACATAGATTCCTTGCAGGTAACCAGATTTTCCTTTCTTCACTCTTGCCTGTGGCTATCTCAGTACATCAGAGTACAAAACACGATCTACTACACCTCCATTTAACACCATCCTGTGCGCGTGGCTGGAATGCACTGAATGCTTGTGTTCAGCTACCTGAAAGATAAAAGTCTGGGGTTTTTTTACTGCCTAAAACGTTCCTGCTCTTGTTTTGCTGCAAGCTACTATTGCCATGGTACATAAATAGTATTTCCCTCCCTTTAGCTGAATCACATGTTCTAGATGGTTACAGGAGGCAAAAATACCACCTCTGAGAAAAGACTGGGCTGATGTATTTTATTAACTGGATAATTTCAAAAAGCCTGCTAATTTGCTTATGTTTAAAAATAAAATCATAAAATCATAACCATGTCCTACGTTTGGGATTCTAGTCAGGAGAAAAGGGAGATGAGCAAGGAGAGAATGAGCCCTCTGCCTTAGCTGCAAACAAATCGACTTTCTGAATAAACTGAGAAAATGAAACTGAGGGGGAAAATGTCTGAACCATTGCCCACTATTTCCTCTGAGCAAGAATGTGCTGTCTTTCACTGCTCGACGATGGCAGCCCTTTCCTCTGACACAAGGATGCATTCTGTGAAGATCTATTCCTTCCAAATGTTTACAGTGATGTTAGGAATGTTTCCATCTCACTTGAGGTAAGTGGTATAAACATCATATTATTCATAAGGCTGTGTTGAGAAAAATATTGTTAAAAGTGATATACAGTCATTCTGGTTGCCTCTAAAATGCCAACAGACTTTACAGTCAGCCTGGCTGTGATTTGAAAACAAGCAAAATATTAATATTTCAGTTTTCTTGCTTTCTGTCCTCTCCTTCACCATAATTGCTGTAAAGGACTAATGATTTTTGCCAAAAAAATAGATAATCCACGTAAATGTTGAGCAGATGCTGTATATTTCAGTGGTTGATAAGAACATTCTGAACGCTTGCTCATTTTGTTGACTAATGACTCTTAAGTTATTAAGATTACAATTTATAACTTGCACATGTGTTAAAATATTTTTTCATTCTGTATCTAACTGTTTTACCCAAACTTTTTAGAGCTCTGATTCTAATAGCACTTTACTCTTTTTTCTGCTATAAATTATGCAGCACTCTCTTTAATGCTGTGTAGGGAGGTTGCTGTCCTTTGAGCTTTGAGCTCTGTTCCCAGTCACCACACAACTGCAGTGCCGTTTCTGAATTGACTTGTATTTGTCACATATGGCACAGCATTGGCTTCTTGGGATAGAAACACTTTATACTGACTTGGATGCTTCCCTTAAGTTGTGAGTACCAGTTTGTTGTATAAATTTTGTACTTCTCCTTGTTACAAAGGTCTGGCAAAGTCATTTTGTTTCAAGGAAGAAACGCGTGATCGTTACTGGCTCTTGTAAGTTCACATCTAGTTTAGGTTTTGTTGTTGTTTTCACACGCTGGATAAGGGCACACCCCTCACCTTCATGGAACTGCCCTTTGCGATGTGTACCCAGGCATGGTTCTGAGGGTGCATGAAATCCTGTGGGTCTTGTCTACCCAAGAAAATGTCACCACTTCGGCAGAGTTAGATTATTACAGACACAGACTTTTACAGATTGTAAACTTCTGGTTTGACATGTCTATTAATTTATTCTAGTCTAGTTGATGTTGCTGGAGAATAGTATTAAGCTAAATTCAAACTAAAAAAAGTGTGGGTATAAACTTACTAAAACAATATAAAGCCATTTAAAAAAGCCAATTAATTTTGCAGTACACTGTCTCTTAAAATACTTCACTTAAAGCAAAGCAGTTTTCCTACATTGAGAACTTCAAAGAAACTTGTGCCTGTTTTATGAAGAGGTGAGGATTAATTTTATGAATATTCTGATTGCTGAATTGTGCTGCGATGAACTGTTAAACAGGCTGCTATATGCTCAGAGCAGCAGTGCTTATGATAATCTAATGAAAAAACATCCTCATAATATTTGCATACATGCAAAATTAAATTAACGACATTTATTGAAGGTGTTTTGACTTTCTGTGAGTAGGAGCTAACTGTATTCTAGTCGCTTTTAAGGAAAAAGTTAACAGTTCGGTTCTCAGTCTCCTGTTTTGATGCAGAGTAAGGGAAATACCCTTGCTTAGTTTAATCTGACATGGAGGCTTACAGATGACAATGTGGTTTTAAACAATACCACCTACATGTCACCCCAGGTTGTGCCCAGTAGAGCTTCATTGCACCTCTGGATACGATACATTGTACCCTGCAAAGATTAAGAATGTAAATGTCACCTTGTACATCACAGCTTGTACAAGCTGACATTAAAATGAGCCAGTGAAAAATATAATATTAATAAGTGAATATTATTAAATTATTACTTCATAATAAGCAAACTGTAACAGCTCTATTGCTGAATGGGATTTTTTTTTTTTTTTACTGCAATCTTTTTGAAGGGTTTATCCAAAAAAAAAACAGGAAAAACTTGTACAAGTTCTGGAGGAAGGCATTTCCTGGCAGANTTTTTTTTTTACTGCAATCTGTATGAAGGGTTTATCCAAAAATAACACAGGAAATACTGTGTACAGTTACTGGAGCAAGGCATTTCTGGCAGATTTCCATGGCAGGCTCAAAGTCTGTGAATTCGCCTACATTTGTCTTTAATTTAAAAGTGTGGAAAAGATTTTTGCTAAGCGCTGACTACAACTCAAATCCCTGCCTACTGAGGAGAGGATTGAAGTCGCTTGAAGAGGAATAGTTAAATAAAAACAATTTATAAATTGGAAAATAAAATGTCTTCTCTTAGTGATGTCTTGTTATACAAGACAATGGATAATAAATTATTAACCAAATGAGATAAGAAATTCCATTTCCTACTGTTTCCTGCTGTCTGTAACATCTAATTTGAACTTGGGGAGTTTCTAATTTCTCAGGAACAAAATGCCATCTAGTGGTAACTGCTGAATATTTTCAGCAAATACTTTATTTACATTGACATCAAGTTTTCATATTTTTTTCCTAATATTCCACATTTTACAGCACATTAAGCTCTTGAGAGAAGAGGATAAAGAGGAAGAGGGAAAGTACAGTCCCCCCAGCCTGGGACAACAGTGGCAGGGACACCACAGTGCCATGCTACCTGGGAGCTCCCTGCCTGCCTCTGCAGCTGGGCCCAGGTAGGTCATGGATTTTTCCCCTGCTAACGGTTGAATAAAATTTCATACCTGATTGGCAGGCTGCACCTTACTGTTACTTGATAATAAAATATATTTTGACCAGCGCTGTATGAAAGGAGCTGAAAGCCACCTCTGCTTCCCTGACTCTGTCCCTCTCCTGGTAGGAGACTTTGCCCTCTAGTTGATCATTCTCCAAGGAGTTAAGGAGAAGCCATCCCTTTTGCTCTGCTAATGAACTACCAGGGAAGGTATAAGTTTCTTCATGGCACAGTTTGCCTACTCGACTCCTTAAAGTAGAATATAAACTCTAAAAAAACTAACAAAACAAATTTGGCTTCTAGAATAGACTCCTGAAAAGGTAACTGCCATAAACTGACTTGTAGAGTTGAACAACAGACTTTACTTGTACAGCAAGAATAAATAATAAAAATAATTTTTAAAATTATTTTTTGTAAATGTATTCATCAATGTAAACTGGGGATAGGAGCCTGAATGTGATATGAGCCCACTGATGGAGATAGTCCGGCTTTATACATGGAACTGACTGAAGAGAGCTCTGCAGTGTTTCACCTTTCTGTGAGTTTGCACTTCATTGTGATAGGGGTTTTGTTGTTGTTTATGGGTCTGCTTTTTCTGTGCACTATTTGAATTCCTCCATCTACTGGTCCATGTTGCCCTGTTCCATTGCAAGATGTTTGCAGCAGCAGCAGTCGCCAGGGCTGTGCTCAGACCGAGGGTCTCTGTGTTCTGCAGGCTGGTGCAGAAATCTAATCTGTCCCACTGACGTTATTGTAAAGTCTATGAAGGTGGCATGACATCGGTTTGATGGGCTGTGAAAGAGTTTGTGGGTGGATAAAGAAATCCTTCATTTTGATTCTTGTTTTTTGTGATATTTGAAGTAAACTGCAGCAGACTAAAGAGTCTGATGAACAAGGGCACTCACAGCACAGCTCGCCACGAGGGTCATTTGAGAGTCTGGGCTGCTCTGGAGTCCCTGCCCTTGCTGTGATGCCAGCACTGGCACTTGTGCACTCATCTGTCCCTCTAGGATGCTGCTGGTTATTTTCCTAGGCCCTGGTGTTGGCCAACAGCCAGTGCAGCTGCAGAGGAACAGGAGGGAGCAGAAACAGGACTAGAGCAGCACTGGTTTTGGTGCAAGTAAATTGTCATGGAAGCTCATTTAAGTAGGCAGAACAGGAAGGGTTTGGGGAGCAATGGCAAATGCAGTTTGACAAGCACCAAGAAATCTGTCTTGTTTGTCCTTGCTAAAAATATACAGCAAAATTCCTAGATCTGGGACAGTTTCTTAAAGCTAGAATAGTGGCTTTCTCTGAGTAACAACTGCAGTCTTGCAGCTGTTGTCGCTACATCTGCCCTTCCCTCTCAAGTTTTCAGAGCAGCAGGATGCTTTAAAGAGGTGAGGATTCTCCATAGTCAGAAGGAAGGTGTTTTGCTGTGCACACAGGAAAGAAAAGAAATCTTAAGAGCAAGTGGCTATGCAATCAAATCTTGAAATAAAGGAGAAAGAATAGGGAAAACAACTGATTAGTAATGATCCACCTGAACTTTGCGTCTATGTTTTTGAAGCTATCTAGCTAAATACAAAGGCAAGTGAAACAGTATATAGAGCCTATACAATATTTTTCCTTCCTTCAAAGAACTGGATAGAATACGGAAAATGTTACTTTCAGTGGTTTTGGGCAGGGGGTGTCTTTATGTGGCTAATGATTATATGCTATAAAGAGGAAATTATTTTAATGCTGTGTAACATTATAATCTGCATTATTGCTTTTGATTTGAACACTCTGAGGATAAGTTAATTAGATTTCTTTAGTCCTTGTTCCCATAAAATAGTTTAAGACACATTCTTCATGAAAATATGTCCATCTGGGAGCACAAAGTAGAGCAGCTTTCCCTTGGTGGACCAAAGAAACTGGTTTTTGACAGCAAGCAGCAAATTGGCAGTTGAAACATTGCTGCAACCCACACTTACTGGGGTTTAAGGAAAAAAACAATCAGTCCTCTTTGGAAACTGCTTCCCTTATTAGTGACTTGTGCAGATTAACTCTGAATTCTGAAGGCATTGTGTTTGCATAGGCTGAAATCATTGGGATCACATCTGTATAGAAAACTGCTGGGAACTGGATGTTGGAAGGACTAAACCAGGAGTTAGTTTCCTATATATCTGTTTGATTGAGGATTGCATGAGTTTACAATTGAATATGTGAGGTTGAATTCCATATCTGAGCTTGGTGTGGTGATGGGCAAGTCAGATTGCATGATCAGTTACCTTATCTCTGATTTTTTTTAAATAAACTGCTGCATGCACAGCTGAAAAGTTGCCAAGTCTTAGTAATTGTCTCTGGCATCCAATTTAGGACCTGGATATCTGCTAATTTAGTTTTGCTTTGTTGAGGAGCTTTCTATGTGTCTTGGTTAACAATAAGGAAAATGTGCACAACAATGGGATGCAATTATTTTATTATTAAAGAAAGGGGAAGTAATGTTTCCTCCCTTCCTTCTCTCCTCCTCCCCCTGAAAAAAACAGTGACGTCAGGTATAGAAAAGAGAAATTCCTCTCTGTGTGGGCTACATAATAAATAATTGAGACATAGTTAAAAGGGCTCAGGAGGAATCAGATAATTTTCTCCTTTCATAAGGAATCTTACTGTTGTAAACTTACAGTTCACTAAAACTGTTGTGATACTGGCAGATAAATTAACAAATACTGAACAATTTCAAATCCTAATTAAATCTCACTCTTACTTCCAGGACTGGTTTATCTCCTCTCCAGGAATACTTGATTTGAGCAGCTTGTTTAACAGGAAGAGCTATCGATCCCTTCAATAACACTTTAGAATCATTAAGAGGAAAAACTTTAATCTCCTTCAGCTCTTTGAAGTTGCTTTGGTTAATGTCATCTCTCTGCAATCCTGAAGAACTAATGGTGGTCTTGAAAGATATTTCCCACATTATTCTGTGCTACTTTTTGCACCCTGCTGCTGTTACCTGCCTGCTCACAGTTAGCTGTGCATTAAAGCAGAAAGATATCACTAGTGCATGTGCTTTCCCACTTGGTTTGCAAGATTTTATATTCTCTTTCAAAAGTCTTCCTGGTGGAAGTAAACACATCTCTCAGAGACTTGTTGAACTGCAAATTAGTTATCCAGTGTTTCTGCTATTTCAACACTTTGAGGCTTGGACTTCGAAGCATCTTCAGGTCATTAAAGTTCATTTTACAAAGGCACCTCATAAGTAGATTGCAAATGTCTATACAGCAGGAAATTCTCAGAACTTTTCCAAACTTCATTTCTTATTCATATAGTCCATTTTCTAAACTATCACACAGAATTCAACTTGTTCAACTAAAGTGCATTATTGAGCCTTAAAATACCCTTAAAAATTTCATGTGCTCTAAACATGAACATTATCTCAAAGAACCCTAAGTAGTCTAGAAGATGCAACTCTTTCAGAGAAGCAAGTTGCATGGGATAACTAATATCCTCATTAGAAACATTATTTTTTACTAGCTTCAGTAACATATACATAGGCTTCTCTAAGAATATAGAAATTACTTTGAAGGACTGGTTTTAGAAAATCGAGTAATTGCGTGTCAGTTCTATATAGCACCTCAGAATTGCTGGTTTGGGTTGCTTATGAGAAAGTTCATTTTCTTTAACAATCCTTCAAATCCATCCAGTGGATCTACCAATGGATCTAGGGTTTCTAAAGTCTCAGCTGATTGCTGAACCACCACCAGCTCTGTGGCACAGCTTATGGCTTCATGTAGGAGATCATCACTGAGGGTTAAAGACATTTTCAAAGACAAGACTAGAAGTATTTTGGAGACTTTTATATTTTTTGATGGCTAGCTTGTTCTTAGGTTTTAGTGTTTATGGATGAAATTATAGTCATAACAGTTTATTCCCAAGACTGTTTTGCCAATGGCTTGCCTTCTGTTTTTTAACTTGCAATTACCAGGGATTTTTTTCAAATATATACAAGCACTACTTCAACTAAGGCCTTAATATGAATTTCTAAGCATGGTATAAAAAGGAAATATTATGAAAGTTAAATAGAAGCTATAAGCTGCATTTTACAGCCAGTATAAACACACTTGGGTGTTTTATAGCCATCGGTATTATCTCCTTTGACACTTGAGGCTTGTCCCTAGGAGACAGAAAGCAGAAACTTCCTGGAATTTCTTTAATTAGCCTGTTCATTTCACTTAATAAAACAAGCAATCAAAAACATATTGTGTTTCTTGCACAGGAGTCTTAAAAATGTAACTTAGAGTATGTGGCTCTTACATCTGAGCAAAAGCACAAGCAATTTTGAAATTTCCTAATATTTTAATAATTTTATTACTAGCTGATCTCACACTAGAAGTCTATGCTGATGGCATATGCTAGTAAGTCTGCACATGAGCAGTAAGAAAGCTCATAAAAAGTCTGGTATTAAAGTACATTCAGACCAGCTGCAAATAATTAAAAAAAAAAAACAAAAAAAAAAACCAAAAAAACCCAAACCTTTTGCAGTTATAAATAGTTTAGTCACTTGCCTATTTTGATATTGCTACCTCTAAACATCACCAGGAACCTACTGCGAGAGAAATGCCCCCCGTGTCAGCATCAAAGTTTAAGATTGTATGATTCTGCCAAGATACAAGGGTAGCATCACCTATATCCTATCCATAGTACCTGTTTGTGATGTAATTCTCACCACATTTATGCACATCTTGGAAATCCAATTAAGTGGGAGTCATGATGTAAAATTCATTAAAAATTCTTGTAGAAAGGACTTTGTTCAGGAAACATAGGCAAGGGGGAGCTTTTTTTCCTTTAATGCAGTTCCATTCAAAAATGGCATAATGTCTCAAAACATCAGTCTAAACACAGTACATTCTTTAGGCTTCAAAGAAAACAGCTTTAGTTTGGTTTTAAAACTGTGACTGTGCTCATGTGCTGCTTCCCCTTAGATCTTGTGGCATTCACTTAGACTGTAACCAGGAAAAAATCCAACTCTAAAGGTTGTCATTGCCAGCTATTTCTGTCAAACATTTTTTTCATGACCCAGAGAGCCAAAAGCAGGTGTGTTAAGCCCATTTTCCTTTTCACTGGAGTACACCACCTACTATGTACTAAACTGCTCAAAGTTCTTATGGGACATAGTGCCAGTCCTATGGATTTGGTTAGGATGCCAAATATGAGTTCCCAGTGTGGTAGCTGTGATTTAAAACAGGAGCCATGGTGGATTTGTTACACATATCTCCCTTTCTTTGTCAATGACCGTAAAATTCAACACACAAGTAGTTGTTAGTAACTGTTATTTTGCTACTCTGTACCACATAGATAAAAGAAAAAAAAAGTTACCAGCAAAATCTACAGACTAGCATAGATCCCAGTAAAACACTGATTATGTCTGGTTTGCAAAGGTTGCTCATAGCTGCTGTACTCGATGCAGGAATTCTCTCTCCCTCTATGCCTATAACAGTGTCAGGTAATATTGTGTTTAAATAATTTTGCTATTAATAATAAACAATAGCAGCATCCAAAATATAAGCTCAAATGCCAGTTCTCTCATCAAAGGGAGAAAGATTATCCAAGATGCTGGTAATGTTAAATGACAATCCTGGGTTTGGTGATAAGGCTTGATGTTACATTTAAATAGCTGTCATCTACATAAGCATTAATTATATCTAGCAAGCTTGGTAGTCAGTCTTCAAACTTTTAATTGATGACTTTTAAATTAGCTAAAATAATTGAATTTATCTTACTGAATAAGTGGTAGAAATCTGCCTTGCTGTTTTCCAAGGAGTAAATGTTCCGTTGCAAATACTGTGAACTCCGAATCTGCTTGGTAAGGCAGCCCTTGGCCACCTCCCTGCCTGCCTCACAAACTCTCAGCAATTACACATTAGAAGCTATATAAAATTCTGCACATGCCATGGCTTCTACCAGTGCTGTTTTCCTGTTGTCAAGGAGGTCTGTAGCATGAAGACACTAACTGTGATAAGATGCTACCCCTATTCATCAGGTAACATCTCACCGTGTCTTCACTTTTACTGCTTCCCATTAATACAGGACAGCTTTAATTTATAGTGGGGTGGTTTTTTTCCTTCACACAACATTATATTTACTAGCTGGGAACCTTTTTTTCCAGTTGCGTATAAATCTTTAAAAATGTCAGTGATTAATTTTAAAAATCTCATTTATCACTATATGATTAGTGAATTAGTTAAGGTTGAAGAATAAACGTCAGGTAATTAGAAGCAATTTTGTACCAGACTCTCAAAGTGATGGATCAGAGAAAGGCCACTAGAAAATGGGATTCTGGTTCCATGGTGCTCAGCACCCAGAGCAAGGCAGCAAAAGGAAAGGGGCCAAAATAAAAAAACCTAAACACTAAAAACCAACCCCAAATTCCAGTGATGAAATTTTACTTGAATAATGAAGCAGTAGTAACTGACTGCAGTTTTTAAAGAGCCTTTGGGAGGTTTGGGAGACAAGGCAAGAAATCTACTGAAGGACAGTGAGCAGGCAAGAATATAGCATTTTATGCATGTATTTCTCTTAGGAGACTTTATCCTTGAGGTACACTTTGTAAATACACCCCCAAATACTCCTAGGAGCTGGCAAGTATAATAGCACTTTTTCTACACTAAGTGATGCTAACAAGCCAATTTTGCAAAGGAGGGCTTTTCAAGGGCTAAACATCCAGGGAAACAAGACACTAAGGTCATGCTTGCTGCCATTTACATCAAGGTCATGCACAACGTGTGCTCTCCCCGGCAAAAGAGCAAACCTATGCTCTGGGGTCTCTGCGAAGGAACAGCCCCTCGGGCCAAACAGGACCAGGTGGGAGCTGTGGTTCAGCTGCTCCCGAGCATCTGCATTTCCTCCCTTCGCCCCTGTGCAAGGCAACGGGGGTCAGTGCTCAGCTCCAGCTCTCTTCTAACGCAAGTCCCACAATTGCAGTTAAATCATTGTTATTGCTGGTGCACTAAGATGTGCTGGCTCGATAAGGCATTATGTAATTTTAAGATAATGTTGTTGTTAAACAGAAATCTCCATGAGGATTTCAGGTCCATTCAAAAGTAGGGTGTGGTGGAAGGGACCTTCGCCTGGTGAACTTCGGGCTAATTCTTTTTTCTGCTTTGCATCTTTGATTTCTTCCTGCCACGTTAAGGCTGTCAGCCCTTGTAAAAGCCAGAGCTGCCGTCGGGTAAGAGGGGACATACTGTGTACAGACACTCTCCTGGTTACCCCTGTCACCTTTCTTGTGCCAACACCTGTGAGGGCTGGTTGAGAGCTCTGGGTATGAGCTTGACGGTGAAGTCCTTCCAAAATCTGCTGCTGTTCTCTGCAGGGTGCTGGAGCCTGGGTCAAAACATCTTCCTAAACCAAGAAAAGAACCTCATCAGAGATAATGATTGAGCTCAATTTGTTTTGAAAATTCAGATCAGCTGCAGAACTCTTCCGCGCACAGTAAAATACAGCTCCAGTAACAAACTGTGAAATGATCAACACACTTCCCTAGGTTTTAGCCATAACTGCACTAATAGCAAAGGCATCATTAGACAATTGGAAATGACTAATCAAATCACTCAGACTGATCTTAACAACTCTAGTATTGATAATGCCTATTATGAAAACCTGTGTTACACTCTCTGTACAGGAAAGCATTTTTAAAGTAAACATGCAGTTCAGTAGTTAGCAATAAAGATTTGGGAGTAGTGAAATAGTAAAAGCTGGCCGTTTAATTGAAGGAAGTTGGAGTGAAAGCTTACAATTTAATTCCAGGAAATGTAAGAGGGAAAAAATCTGTAGGAAGATCCAACTTATTTCCAGAAAGCCAAGCAAAACACTTCACGCACACAAAGGTCAAATTATGTAGGCAGGATGGCAAAGATTTATTGTGTTGCTTTTTTCCAAACCAGTTTTCATCTATTTGTAACCTTTTAGCTCTGCAATTAAAATATTATTTCTCAGTAGTCCAGCTGCTCAATAAACTTTTGCACTTTATTCATGCAAAATGAAAATGTTTTGTGAAATCAGGTCCATCATGTTAGAATTCCTTTGGCAAGGAATAAAATAAAGGAAATGATCACTCAGGGATATTTTTTTTTTTTAACTTTGCATGCTAAGCAAAGTATATCAATTTAAAAACCTATGTTTTGAAATATTTGATAGACATAACAAACTTGAATGTTTTTCTTGTTGTCTTAAACCAGATTTAAGAACATTGAAAACTCCCACACTATCTTTTCCTTTTGTTCTCTACAAAAAAGATTAGGTAGAACTCTGAGCATGAAAACATGTGTGCAGCTAGCTGCATAAACCATCTGTTTTTCAGACAGACCTTTGTTTTAGTTGTCTTGTTGAAAGAAAATGTATTTTTGTACTTGCTGACCCTAAGCTGCGTTCACAGAACTGGAACCATTAATTGTGGCAGCTGTGGATGCAGCTTGTGTACACACTCTTCTTCCTTCAGGCTGTCCTCTGCCAAAACCCTTGTCTTGAAGGCAGGCTTCTCACTGCGCGCACACCACAGAAGCCACCGCAGTGCCCCAAAGCGAAGGTGGAACAGGCTCTATGATGTTCATAAAAACACCTGCAAAGCCTGCTTGCCCTGGCTGAGGTCTCTAAAGCCTCCAGCTGAAGACTGTGAATTTGTACAGCTGTAGTAGATTAAACTTGTGTGAATTGTGCTCAGGCTGGATTTGAATTCTCAGCACGCACAGCTTGCATCTGAGAGGAGGAGTACCTGCGAGTGAGGAACTTCTGTACAGCCAAGAGAGGTGGGTCTGGTTATCCTGCGTGTGCTGGGAGGGTCTGCTGAGTGCTCGCTACCCTCTGTTACGAGTATCTGTTTTCAGGTTAAAAATGCAAACTGTTCAAGTGATTTACACCAGGCGCGATGCTCTCTTTTTAATTAAATGCTTTTAGCTCTGAAATTTACAGTCCCGGACAGCAAAAAATGACGGCAGCAGGGCTGGCTGAAATTTCTCGCACCAAAGATTTTGAGGGGAAATCTGTGGGTTTGCTCTCTTCGTGCTTGCTGGCATTTAAGTGACAATTCTCACCTCGCTTTCAAAAGAGTCATGTTTTTCACAGGAGCGTTGGCTCTCCTGCCGGACCAGGCAGTCAAAGCCCCGCCAAGGCGGAGGAGGCACCGGCCGTGGGGCAGCGGTGCTTTCCATGGGGAATCTCCTCAGAGGAGCAGAGGCGTGCGGGACGGCTCGGCGGTGCCCG
>VXAY01000371.1:3183684-3201735 GCA_013399855.1 Oxyruncus cristatus | reverse complement strand
CTGCGGGGAACCGCGCCCCGGCGGGGCAGCCCCGGGGCCGGCCCGGCGAGGGTCGGCTGCGGCAGGAGGGTAAAAGTTACGGTGCCTTGGGTAGCCCGCGGCCGCCGAGGGACTGCGCGGCGGAGTTGCGAGCGGGCTCGGGAGGGACCCTCGGGGCGTTCGGGGCGCCGCTGCCCGCGGGCACCTGGTGTGTCCCTGCCGAGGTGTTCAACGGCACAGTCCGGGAAAGGAGGTTTCGGGAGGCTGCGAGTGCAGCCCGGTGTGGTTGCGCTTCGCAGCGTTGTGGGAACCGGCGTGGGAGAACTGTGGTTTAAACTGTTGAACGTGCGGGTGCTCCTAAGTAAGGTTGTTAAATTAAGCTTACTTATGCTTAAAATGCTTAATTTTACAGTGAGGGGGGAAAAAAGGCTATGAGCTGTGGCTAGCAACATTAGGTAAATGCAGCAATGCAAAGGAAAGCAGAAATTAGCATGACTAACGTCAATACAGAGTTAGCAGAATAATCGGGATACTCTCTCCTAAGTGGCTCGTGCACCAGAAGTGATTTCTAGTGAACAGGTATAAGTGAGGATATGAAGTCTATTCGTAGTGTTTAGACTGTGGCTTTTCGTTCATGTGTAAACAAATGGCTTGCTTTCATTCATCTACTGATTTTTGGGCTGATACAGTTTCTTGTAACAATAAAAACGGTTTCGGGGGTTTTTCTAAAACTTGACACCTGTTTTATTATTGTGGCATATTAAGCCCCATCTAAAAACAAGTTTAGCACGTGTTGCAAGATAGCTGTCTGTAGATCAAATCTCTACAGTATTGGATTTAGTTACAGTGCTGTCTCTTATATTTCCTGCTCAAGTTTTTCAGGATGCAAAAGGGCACAGATCCTAGGTCACAGTAAACTGTGTCTCTCATTATAGGCCTGATGTTGTCACTTGAGTGCACGTGAGCCCCCAGATTTCAGGACGTGCAGGTACAGGGTCTCTGCACGTTGTCAGGTGCAGGGTGAGCATCGAGCCCTTCAATTTAGCCCTTCAATGTGAACACAGAGATCAAATGGCAGATTGGCTTTTGTAAAACAACCACTACAAATGTTACATTGTATCACTGTAAAATAGATTGTTAAGAAAATATGTAGTTTGTTGTGCAATCACTGGAGGTAAATACTGTAGTTGTCTCTAATAGAAAAAGAATTTTTAGGCTATTGAAAATACACGTTTTCCCTGCTAAGTGTCATTACAATCTTTGTTTGCAAAAATTAAGAATGTTTTAATTTTAGGTTTTAAAGAACATGGCATTCCTACATCAGGTAGCTTTTTTTTTCAAACTCCTGCATTTCCGTTCTAATTCACATGTGTTTGGTCTACTGAATGACATTTTCTATTAATACAAATTTGCATTACAAAGAAAATTGAAGTTTTTGCGTGTTATCATGTCTGTTCTTACAGTAAATGACATTGATACATGTAAAATATAATGAGTCAAGAGAAGATAGAGTGTCTAGGTTTTAAACATTATCTTGCCAAGGGTAAAACCTCAGGATTACACCCTTTCAAGAAAACACAAAGTGACAATAAAACAATGCAACAAATGTAGCTAATGTGTGTCAACAAATGAATGTGGTGTCCTTCACAAACGTAAAAGCTTTAGAGTATGTTTTAAACTATGAATGCAAGAGTGTGAGTTGTGTAAATGCAAAAATGTATGAAAGTGCAATATGTTTGCAGGTGCTGTTGTGCTTAACTTATGGTTGAGCTAGCACAGCTGACTGTGTTGCTCTGTGTTCTCTGAGCTGAGGTAGCTTGCCACACTTTGTCTCAGCAAATACCAAAGACCACAACGTGCTTGCTTTGAGCTTCAGGACAGAGTTCAGCCTTTATTTTGAATTTTGGCTGCCTGTGAATAGTTGCATTTTCAGTCACTGTGCTACAGCTGACCCATAACAACTCATTAGAAATATAACCCACAAAAGAGTGGGGTTTAGTTTGTTTCAAAATACACCTCTACCAAAGCAACATAAACAAATCTGAGGAAAGGCAAAATAAATGTGTCTGAATTAATGTATCTATTTTGAGGGACTAAGCATCTGTAATTGTACTATTTTTAAATTCACACCTATCTTATAGCAGTAAAATTGTCCTGAGCAAACAGGTCCCAAAGGAGTTATTTCTTTGGTTCTGCTCATTCACATAAATTCTGGGCTCAATATTGTGTTTTTATTTCCCCTAGCCCACAATGATATATCACACTGAACCAAATTTCATGAGTTCTTGGGTTGCTTCTAATAAGTTGTATTCCAAAAGCATGTAAAATTTGAGATAAATTGCCATGTCAGCTTGTATGGGGGCAAAAATTCACCAGGTTTTCTGGGTCTCTTTCAATTACTGTGTATGTGTGTGAGCACAGCAAGGGAGAGGAGAGGGATGGAAAGTGTCATAATATGTTTTCTCCATGCTCTTGACACTGTTTTATGGCTATTTTGGTGCATAGTCCAAAGACTGCACTAGAAGAGGACAGGTCTAGAGATCAGGGTGACGTTGCAGATTCTGGATTAAAATGGACATGGGATTATGAGGCAGTTGAAAACTCAGGTGTACCTTATTTTTACTTGACAGAGTGGTTGGGAGCTTCCTGTTCCTGTTGGAGGTTGCCCTTTGTTGATGTACCCAGAGCAGCCCCACATAGCCACAGGAGCACTAACTGCGGTTTGCACCTTTGAGACTCTTTGGAAAGCTGGTTGGAGAAAAGAGCTTCTAGTATATCAACAGCATTTTTCTGATATCAAAAAAAGGCTGTTACCCTGGGACTATGTGTGTCTCCTGACTTATCCCATTTCAGTTACAGCTTTTTGGCGAGACTGGGATGCAACATTAAAGTACAGAGGAGGAGAATGTTAAGACTCTTCATTTCATCAGTTTCAGTTATTTTAAAATTCTTTTCTTCATTTTATCATATTGTCTCAGTCATGACCTTCCAAGATAGCCTGTTCTGACAATTGGCTGAATGGAAGATTGGCAGGGAGCTGCCCATGTTTCCATGGTGCAGTGGTACAGATGATGAATCTGTTTGTGGTGTGGGTTATGGGGAAAGAGGAGTTTGGCTGTTCCACAGACATGGATAGGAAGAGCAGCCCCTGTTGGAAGCAATCAGTGATGGGAGAGCATGGAGATTGTTAGCTGAAAACGTACCTCTATTACCTAGCAATCACTCTGGTTACTTCAGGCAAAAGTGTCATCCCGGCAGGTTCATATTTACATTAAGTTAATGCTCACAGACATATGGTGGGATTTTGGGGGTTGTCCTGTGCAGGGCCAGGAGCTGGACTCAGTGATCCTTTAGGGCGCCTTCCAACTCAGGTTATTCAATGATTCTGTGATGAAGTTATGGTGGCAGAAATAGCCTGTTGTGACTGTAGGTGGTCACCCATATGTGACATGGCTTTTTGTGGTACCAGCAGAGTTAGGGTTTCACCAGTACATTCAGTTTGTGCTCTAGTGACCAAGCACGTAGAATGCAGGTTTGACAGAGGAAAGCAGGTCCTGTTCAAGGACCACATCAACAAAACACTGTGATACAGTCAATTTCTGTGAGAAGTGGGAAAAAAATGCTGTCTGATCTTTTTGTTTGTTGCAAATAATAGATGTGATGGATTTGATATCCATATGAATTGCTGACTAAGAGTTGGTGCGGATTTTAAAAACATCTTAGTCCACAATACATTGCACACTTTCACATGCGTTGTGTATAGATGTCTGGAACTTGAGCAGATACCCAGTTCTAGTGCTGTTTTTTATCCTAAAGCAGATTTGTGTTCCCTTCCAGAAAGCTGTGGTGATTACAAGTGTAGCCTTCTTTTTCTCTCTGTTTCTTGCTGCCTGCTGCAGCAGCTGAAATGGCCTATAAGCCAGTGTCCTTCTCTGCTGTTTCAGCACGAAGTCCAGTGGCTCCACGAAGGCTGCTCCATGCAGCTACTGGACTTTGTGCTGAAAGGGCCTGGTTTAGCAGGTAGGTGGCTGAAGGATACTCACCAGTTCTGCTCCACTGAATCTGTGCAAGGATTAGCAGCTTCCTAGAGACAGAAAGAACAATCAGGCATGTTTCTAGACTTCCTAAAGCCCGTCTGTTAATACCCTAAGCTATGAGATCCCACAGTGACAGGGCTGAGGTGTGTGCTGCCATTCCACTTGGATGATTCAAGTATGGGAAAGATAATAAACAATGTAGAGGGAAAAAGAGAGGGAAGTATTAAGTTATCCCTTTGCTACCACTGTTTGCTTGAGTCTTTGAATGTCCTGAGAAGTGTCTTAAGAAAGTCAACATTGTACCTTGAAAGAAAAATAGTTTTGTTATGTTTTAGTGCTTATGTGTTCTCCTTGTGTTTTATGAATTCCCTTCCTGTTCATTTGTTTGCTCATCAACTCTCTTGTGTGAACAAAGACATTTCAAAACAGCCAGGAGAGATCTTCATGGACATATTTGTCATTAGTTATTCATGCTCTTGCCTTCTTGCTCAGAGCCTGCCAATGGGTGAAAACTCATCCCTGAATATTGGTGGTTAAGAAATGAAAAGTGAAGCAATTCTCTTTTAATCTTTGAAGTGCTTGCACTCTGATGAGTGGCTACAGATGAATGGGATTAGAGGCAGAGCTGTAGTCAGCATGACAGATATGGTTATATAAGGGATGATGAACAAGGGCAGTTTTTAGAGAAATCTATAGGAAAAATACCAGATTAAAAGAAACAAGCAATGCACTGCTACAGACAGGAAGGGTAGGGACAAAGAAGCCAATTATACCTCCATTTTTGGTGTCCATACATTTCTGAAAGAGCACGTAAATATTAATTTGCTCACTTGACAGAATTGCTTCCACAGCTGCGAGCTCCAGTATCATACTGCACAGAATTAGTTTCCATCGAATCTATTTGGTACTATAGGTATGAAGTGAACCTTTTGAAGTAAGTTCTTCCATACTTGAAATACTAATTAACAAATTACTATTTAAAGTTCTATGCATCTGTGATTACTGTTCTCCATGCAAACTGTGCTTATTGACTCATGGCTGCTTCAAAACATATACTTATGTTGGTACAAGAACGTATTTTCTAATGTGTCAATCTTAAAGAGAGAAATTGCTCTCTAAATAAATGTTTTGCTGTCTTGGGAAAGGGTGTTAAATTTTAGAGTGCTTGGTTAGCACAGGTACATAGAAAATAAATGTTCCTCTAAAAAATGACTCACAACAGGTAATGCCTGCAGATTCTCTGTAGGATAGGAAATACTCAGTCTGCTTATTTCTTGCCTTGTGTGCAGAGCCTTCTACAAACAGGAGATAAACAGATCACCTACAATTCAGATTCTTCTCTGTGTTTGTATATGTGGCCCAAAACCATGCTTAGAACTTTTGGCTAGATGTGATGGTAAAGTTTACTGACAGAGCCCCTTAACTAAAGAGTCAGGTTATACCAGAAAAGTGTTCTTTGAATATGTTCCTTAACTGAAGTAGGTGATAGAAGTTTGTTCATGGAATTGGGGTATTTACAGTAGGGCTTTTGTCACTACAGGGAACATAAATGTGGGGTGCTATAGGAATGGTACCTATCATGGATGCTTCTAGGCTAAAAGAAATGTGTATAGAACTTAGAACTTTCAGGAGCATGAGATGAGCAACAAAGTGAATACATACCACATGTGGCACTGCCTGTGCTAGATCTTTTTCACCAGAAAAACAGGGAATTCTGTTTTTTTTTTTTTAACCTGGTTACAGTAGATACTCTTGAAGTGTTTAGCCCTTGCTTAAAATATTTGAGCTTCATTCAGTACCAGCTGACAGGCTAATTTTAGAGGAGATTTAAGCAATTCAACATCTAGTTACAATGAGAACTACAGACAGTCTTATTAGACATAACAATTTAGGGACATGAGTACAATGTTTGGGTTTTTTTGTTTGTTTGTTTGTTTTAAACAAGATTTAAAAATGAAGGTGATTTGTTAAAAATTGGAACCATTGTAGAGAGAAACTAGACCTTCCTGGCTCCTATTCGTGTGTCTGGAAGGGAAAGTGTGCTGAGAATCGTAAGAATTTCTTTTCCTAGGCACTGTGCTAACCTTTCCTGATTTATAGAACCTAATGAAGCAAATAAGGAGAGCAACCTTGAAAGGTTTTGCCAGCAATGCACTTGGAAAGAAAACCTGCATAGGATCTGGAAAAAGAAGATTGATCTATTAACTAGTAAATTGGTATCAATTGATCAAAATATCAGAGAAGTGACACTAACACTTACAAACAAGGATGAAAAAGTTTCAGTCATGGCTTCTCAGCTTATGCCTAGGAGCGTGCTTCATGCAGTGACTGGTATAAAATCTTGCTTCCTATTAATTGTGAATATTTTATAAAGATCTTAAGAAACCAGAGGTTTGACAATTGTTGCTGAAACAGGAAAGGGCAGGTCCTCTTGTGTGCTCAAGTAATGAATTAAGATGAGATTTTGAAATTGACTCCAAGGAGATTCTCTTCTGCTATCATCAGTTCAGGCACACTGAACAATTGCATCCCTTCCTCCTTGACGTCAAGTGATACACTAAGAAGTGGAAATAGTCTGTGTAACACAGAATCTCATCTGATGATGCTGAAGTGAAATACACTTTAGATGTGAGGATCCAGGAAGAGTTCCTAAGCCTTGTCGATGACATCGTGACATTTCATGTCAGCTGAGGACTGATGTTTGAAGTATAAATCTGGGGGTTCTTCTGTTTATTTTGGACTCAGCTGATGCCTTCTGCCTTGTTGGGTTTGGGGACTTTGTTCTCTTACTAACTCTCTCTGAGAGTTCTTAACTGGTTTTTTAGGTGTATGAAAAGATTTCCATTGATAGAAAGCACATCTCTATGTCAAGAAAAGACTGTGTTTACACACAGTGGCAATGCCATAATCATTACTTAAATACTACTTTAATCAGTAAACTCAAAGCATAAACCCAGTGCAATCCTTCTGGAAGACTGTGTTATTTTCCTTAAATAAAAGAACATTAATGAGGATCCTCTAAGGGTGCAGACATAGGTAACTGGTCTGTGCAGTCTAAGTTGACCGTGCACTGTGAGATGATTTTTCTTTTTTTCTGAACGTGGGGCTTAGCATCAGCAGCTCAGGCTATTGAGCTGCTCCACCCTGTGGTCAGAGATCGTACAGCTCTGCACAAACATTTCTTCACAATGAAACAAAACAGACCTGGCGCAAGGGCACTTTTGTAGTTATTAGCAGAGTATGAGATGCTTCCTCCTCCCTGATAAAATCATGAACTGACTTGGCTGTTCTTTCAGTGGGGTGGATTGTATCTGACCTTTACATCTTCACAAATGATGGCAGAAAATTTAAAAACCCCTAGATTTTACTTTTTTGAGTCTATATTGAAATTAGGGAAAGTGTTATTTAAAGTCTCAGAAATATTTATTCTTCTAAAGCATTTAACAATACAGCTAGGAGTTTGTAAGTGCATGACATCTGGGCCTCAAGCACCCTACCTGGCCATGCCTGAGAAGATACTGGGAAGAGTTCTTGCAGTTCTCAACACTTTCCTGAGGGTTTGGTTGTACGGTGGGGTGTCAGTGTCCTGATTCTAGTGAGGAGGAGGGGGGAGGGTTGGTCACACCCAGCTGGGAAACCAGTAGTATTCACTGTGTGTTCAGCAGCCTCTGTGAATGTATAAGAATTGATTGACATTTGTTATTTCCAGCACTCTGTCAGAATGAAAAAGGTGATGTATCTGAAATGATTTTGTAGTTACTAGAACTTGTGCTCATTAAATCCTATTTATTCCTGTGGGAGTCTAATTTCCATGATATATTTTCATACATTCATCCCCAAATTTGTTTTTTTTTACTTTTTTAGCAGTTCTGTGATAAGCATCATGGAAGGCTGGTTGTGTCAGCACTGGATAGATTTGGGTTAAAATTTTGTTTAATGCTAATAGGATGTGATAAAGTCTGTTTTTCACATGACCGAATCTTCGTCTCTTGGGAAAATGCATTAGGAAAACTGCATCCTCTGGTTGTGGAGCACTGAAGAAGTTGCAAGCGAGACTTTCCTGCTCACAATGAGCAGGTGACTGTCCTTTTGGTCTCTGCCAGCTCTGTGAGGAAGTCCACTGTCACATCCATCTTTGGTGCAGGTGGCAGGATCTGGCTCTGTTGAAAACATCAACAGCTGGATATTCGTGGTGCTGGCGGGAGGTGGTGACTTCCTTTCTGCTGCAGTCCTCCTCCCCATCTCTATCTCCATCTCCTTCCTGCTTCCTTTGTTGCGAGAGCAGCTGCTTGTAGGTAGCTTTGCAACTTAAGAAGCTGAAATTAAAATGTTTTCTGATCGTGATCAGAAACTGAATGTCCCAACACAGCTTGCTTGTGGGAAATTTCACTAAAGGTAAAGGTAAAACTCCTAAATACTAGAATTGTTTTGTTGCCCGTTGCATTGTGATGTGACACCACAGCTACAAAGCCATAACTGCAACCATTTAAATTATATAGCAAGTACAATAGAGCATCATAGTGATTTCAGTTAGAGGGGACCTTAAAGATCATTTATTTCCAACCTCCCCGCTGTGGGCACCTTCCACTAGATCACATTGCTCAAAGCCTCATCCAACCTGGCCTTGAACACCTCCAGGAATGGGGGCATCCACAACTTCTCTGGGCAGCCTATTCCAGTGCCTCACCACCCTCACAGTGAAGAGTTTCATGTAGCAAAGTCTTAGAGCACTGCTGCAGCAATGGATAAGGAGGTATGAAACGATTCTTGTGCAGTATAAATAGGGGACTGTGAAAAAGGGAGTAATAGTACAGTTCTGAAAAACAAACCCAGTGCATTAGTGCAGTACCTGACTGTTCCTTCTCTCGCATTGGCAGGGTACAAGTCAATGGTGAATTAGTATCTGATACATATACAATCCAGAGCAGATTACAGACTATAAAAATTGTTGATAATTATTTGGTAGTGCCAGTCTTCCAGGGTTTTTCAGCTGTGGTTTATGGTTTCCATATGAATTTGGACTCAGTGCTTCAGTGCAATCTTGGATCACTTTTCATTAAAAAAAACAAAACAAAACAAAAACAAAAAAACCCAAACAAACAAAAAACAAACAAGAAACAACCCAAACCAAAACACAGCCCACCAAAAAAACCCAAACAGGATGTACTTCTTCCTCACCTCTGCCTTACACACTTAACATGCACACATGGATATATCCTTCCAATAAAGGAAGCATGATTTTGACACAGCAATTAATTTTACTGATTTCCTTTCCAGTATTTTTTTTCTTAGGAGTATATCTATAAATGGGACTTGCAAGTATTGAAAAAAGTTTTCATGGGTTTAACAGAATCAGAGAAGTATTTTGAAATGAAATAGTGATTCTTCTTCGTGCTGAGAAAACATTCAGAAACTTTGTGTTGAATATAATTTCAATGCCAAAATTTACATGGTAAATGAACTATGTCAGGTACTTCTTTGTTGAGAAATAACATTTTTAGTATAACAAGGTAAATACTTGTAAGTATGTGAAGGAAAATTACCAACCTGAAAAAAAACACAAGAAGAGAGGAAACTTGTCACAGCATTCATTTCCAATGGTGAGCTCATGTGCATATAGCTGTGCTTTTGCTTTCATATGGTTCTTAGGGAACTCCTGGCTGACCTGTGTGTCTGCCAAGTTCCACATCATGTCAAAACAAGCTGTGGTCACAGCCCCCTCCCAGCACCCTTGTGTGCCCCTCCTTGGTGGCACAGCAGCAAGCTCAATGGAGCATCTCTTATTCCTGAGCTTTCATTGAAACTGTACTATACAAGAAGATATCCCCACCCCAATCCACCTCCTCCTGCATCAGACCAAAGGTGATCATTTTGTCCTGACTTGCTCTTTTGCAGGCTCAGAATTAGCAGGAGCTGAAACGTAGCCCCTGTGTGGCAGCTGTCCCAAAGCGTGGTGAGCTTCAAGGCGGGACAGAGAATGACACACTCCTGGGCTGGTAACTTGGGGGATGCCTCCAAAGCAGCCTCTGAGATGAGTGAGTTGCAGACTGCTCTGTCAGGGAGAGCTCACACTGGCTAACTCAGCTTGTTGGCTTGTTTTTTTTCCACTGAGTAGAAAGATCTGTGACAAACAGAAAGAGCTTTTTTTTCTGCTTTGTTGGTGGGGTGCTGTTGGTGCTGCTGTTTGTCATGACTCTTAAATGTAAAAAACACCAGCATCTTCCTTCTCCCACTGCTGTTCAAAAGCAGCTGGGGAAGACGCTGGCAGGGCTTGCTGTGTCTCAGAGCTGCATTTGTCCTTCTTTCTCTATGGAAATCCTGTGTATTACAATCTGACAACTGCTTGCAACATTCTGCCTCCAGCAGTTCCCAGCAAGCCATGTAGTCAGGCCAGGACCATTTTTAAACTATAACATGGATTTTTGATCTGTCATATCCTATCATATCCCTGTGTCTGTCTGTATGTGTTTTCCTGTGCTGTCAATTGCCATGATAAGCTTCTTTTTATAAAGTCTAAGTGGAGCTGAAGACACTAAAAGAGCTGTTATCTAGAGAGACAATGCTGACTGGGGGAATATTGGTTTAGCAAGACTTGGGAATAGAGATACTGATCTTCTTTTGGTCTATAGGATGATCTCATCTACAAAGGCCTCTGCTTCTCTCACCAGCTCCTGTTCCTATTTTCTGTTTAGATGTCTTGTTCTGTAGGACAAAGACTGCTTTTCACTTGTGGACAATTCCATGGGATCTCAATAAGGATATGTCGATATCCCAGAAATGCAGCTAATAATTGTTGAAAACCTATTTAATGCATTGCCATGAACATATGAGAGCTAATGACTCAAGTTTCCGTTATGTGTGGACCAATTTGTTTTTCTTCTAATTAGCAGAAAAAAGGAGAAAGAACTTCAAAACAGAGACAAGAAAACCATCTGAATTAATTTCCTATAGGGGGAAAGAAACATATGGAGTTACCTGGGAAAGGACTTGGAGGTTATCTCTGAGCATTGATCACATCAAGCTTTCCAGCTAGGTTTTCCCATTCCTGCAGGGAAGTGACAAACCTTTGTGTTCAGCTCTTCTTCCAGCAGCTCCCCTGATCTTCTTTTCTCCTCCCAAACACAGAAGGAACTGAGGACAGATGGGGAGCCCATGTAGAAAACCTCTCAGTGCTTGCAGAGCTGCTGAAACACCTCTGAGACAGTTGTTGGCTGTTGCTCCAGCCCCATAATGTGCTGGGTGGTGCAGGAGTGGACCCAGAGCACAGCTTCTCCATGGACTGGCCCTCACCGCTGCTCTCTCTCCTGTCTGGTTTCCTGCCTAGTGCAGCAGATGAGCCTGCTGAGGAGTAAAGTAGTTATGAAAAAGATGGATGTAATGCTAGAAACACAGAGGGGCCGTTGGGTGAATGTTTTTTGCCTAGTTCTTTGGCTGCAATTGTAACAGTGAGCTATAGAACTGCCTAAAATGTTTATGAAGTTTTCAGCTTTTCTACCTGGAACATCCTCCTTTATGCCATTGGAGGCCTCTTGGATGTTTTATATGAGAACAGAAAGAGGTAAGGAGTGGCACAGCTTTCAGACTGGGGAGAAGCTCACAGCAACTGGAGAATGCCTGTTGGAGTAATAACTTACATTCCAATTCAAGACAAGGTATTCCACCACCTTGTGTCCATTTCCCTTTCTCAGACTTTGCCAATAACGTTTTTTAGGACTTTCCTTCATGACATTAAAAAAACAATCATGATCCCAGGCAAGGGTACTTTACTTGGTAGTTGCATCTGCTCTGGAAATAAGGACATAAATACAAGCCATATTTTTGCCTGAGCAATGATGTGTGTTATTGACGACTGGTTTAGAAAATGAAAAATCTGTTTGTAATAAGAATCATAATAGGTTTGTTGTAACTTGATGGTCTAGGAGTTGAAACGGGTCAAGTTTGGGGAAGGAGAGGCAACAGCATCTATTAAACCATCTGACACAGTTAGATGTGCTTTGGAACACGTGAGTCTGTCTTGAGGCCAGTTATAATGGCAGTCAGAAATCAGATCTGCTCTTTATTTTCTCTGGATGGTGCTGATTTTTGCCTGGGCTGCTAATGGGTGGTTTGGTTTAGGATTTTTTTTTCCCCCAGGAGGCTGATGAATGCACAGCAGCTTTCTTGGCCTAAAACGCAAGGGCTGACAAGTTCTCAGCAGATATTTAACAATGGATAGGGAGGCAGAGTCTGTGTTGTGCTCTTGTTGTGGTTCAGCCTTTGGTAAAGCCACAATGCTTTACTTAAAAGTGGATTTTAGAGCAGGAAAGTGAACTTATGTTCATTATTTCTATGCTTTGTGTGGAAAAAAAAAAATTCAAACTAGCCACGCAGATGGTGATAAAGCATGTATCAGAAAATTCAGAAAATTAGGGCATTGTGCAATGGATGGAGGGGTTGTTTTTCTTAAGTGCCTGAAAGCTTGTCTTCTTTTTAGGACTCTTCTGCTCAACCTTGACTGGACAGACTTCATATTCAGAGGAGAGGATTAATTTAGAGCTAGATGACACTTTTATACTGTATCATGTTTTTCTTTTTCACTATTAGGGCAACTGTTCAGAATATTTGTGTAATCAAGCTGCAATCAGTATTTCCTGGTAGATGTGTTGGAGAAATGAGGACAGAAATATTCTGATGAATGCCTTGAGGCTGTGGCTGTAACAGTTATCACTGGCTTGAGGTTATGGTAAAACTGATGTGCCCCTGTTAGTATTATTAATGTTTGGAAGAAGTGAAGCAAGTGATGGGAAATGAGCTCAGTCTCTGTGGAGGCAGGCTTTTAAAATAGGAGACAAAGAAGGATTTGTGGAAGAGAAAAAGTAGGAAAGGAAATGTCGAAGGTTAAATGTTTTCTCCTATATTATCCCTTGCCATGGCTGGAAAGAGAGAGTGTAAGAGCAATGGCCTCAGCAGGTATTTCTCCAGGCTTCCAAGCAAACTTCACTGGCCATGATCAAAACTGTCTCTGAAGAAAACCAGTCTGGATTTAAACCAGAGAAGTTTGATTACAGTGTTCAAGCTTGTGTTACCTGATATTACTCTGAATTTACAGTAAACAAGGGTTTGCTGTACTGATTTAAAAGATATTTGGACAAATTTCCCAATAAATCAAAAAGATGTGGTTCATTCAATAAAGGCATATTTGTGTCAATTTTTAACTTGCAAAATTAGATTGCAACAGACCTTTCAAATAACCCCTAGGGAGGATGGGGAACTGCCTAACTCATTGATTCAGCGCTTCAGGGCTGCAGCCAGACACAGTCAGTTTTGTCACAATGAGTTTAAAAAAAAAAAAAATGACAGGCTGTTTTTCTTTGAAATAGATACATTAGAGAGGCATGTTTGATTTGGACAACATCAGCATCTGGAAGTTTTTTACTGTGTAAATTAGACATTTCAGGATACCTGTGAGTCTGTAGAGCTATCACGACTCCTGTGGCAATGTAAAGCAGAGGGTTACAGATAGCTGGTGGCCTGACTCTGTTGCTGTGCCTGCAGCTGACCCTCAGAGTCATGTCAGGTATCAGTTCCCATTGTGTCTGTCTTTTCTTAGGGAGCAAAGGTGGTGTTCCCAGTAATACTGAAAATCATCTGCAGCCTGTTGTCTGGAGGCTGAGATACCCCCTTGGAAACAGCAACATTAAATTCTGTCTTTGTTATATGCCCACAAGGTGGCACTTGTCATCTTTTTACCTCTCTGAGATCTAAATTTTCACACGTTCAGCAACACTAAGAAATAATACTAGAGATTTTGAAACTTATCTTAAATAGTAAGCTACCTGTGCTTTCATGGGGTGGGTATTTCCCTACCCCTCCATTAAACTACAGTCAAGACAAGGAGAACAACAGCTGTGTTTTGCTTGTTACCATTGCATATGTGAAAATTCCAACTTGAAATTTAAATTAATTTTTTTTGTTGTAAAGAATCTTAAAAATTTTTATTTCTCATCGTTCATGCAGTCATGTGCCAGTATTTATCTCGCAAAGGGGAGGAAAAATGGATACTTGCTTCCCTTGCTTTGGTTAAATGAAAATCTAGAAACAGATCATTTGCAACCTGGTCTAATCACTTAGAAGATGAGTTCATTTAACAGCAGCAGTGATTGTGATGGGCAAAATATTACTTACTAAAATTTCCCATCATTCATAAAGAGGCAGTAATAGTAGACCTGCTAATAAAAAGCATTAAACTCCAGCTGTTTTCAGTGAGTCTCTCATTCAACCCCATTAGAAGCATTCCCAGAGAATTTATTGTTGCTAGCTCAGATGTCTGTAGAAACCAGGACGGCAATGTGATCTGTGTTCTCTTTCCCCCTCAAGACTGATGCAATTATTCAGACCATGCCGTTCTTTAAGCCCCTTCACTTTTGCTGAGCGTGCTTTCTTGTCTCCCACTTGGTCCCATTGGAGAAATGGTATTAGCCCTCGTAGCCTTCTGGGGCATTGTTCACACTGGCTTTCACTTAATCATTTTAACTCCAGGATTAATTAGAAACATAATTGTACTTGTGTGGAGTGGTAAAAGCAAAAACATGTGATGATGAAAGCGCAAATAAAAATAATTTTTTCCTGTTAAAAATTCCTCCATCGCACAGTGAGTGTGATGTAGTACCGTCTTGCAGCCAAAGGGATGCTTTTGTTATCTGTGTCTGTTCTCACTGGGTTTTATCTTTCCTTTTGATTGTATTGTACTCTTGTTCTCCTCCCAGATGTGAATGCCTTTGAAAAAGAGAAGAAAATACATTCAACTATTTTCTTGCTTAGATAACTCAAACATCATTTAATTTTAAAAGTCCAAAGCTGACCACGTGCATGGGAATTTATGGGCATTAAGGAGTGTAACTACTTGTGCCAAAGGACAAAGCAAAGGAGTAGAACTTTATGTAAGGAGAGCTGTCGCTGGTGGCTGTCCCCTCTACCCAAAGGCTTGGACACATCCCTTTGGGTGGATGGCTTGAGTGGTGGACAGCCTTTCTTGTGTGCCAGCTTTCCCAGGAAACAGTGTTTGAGCCAGCTGCCTGTGTCCTCTGCTTGTAAGTTGCCATCTACTGGCAGAAGGCAAACCAGGTAAGCTGGCAAGAGCTCCTTTTTGGTCCTAGAGGCAGTTTGTCTCTGTGATCAGACTGGGATTTAGTTTAACACTTAACAGCTACCCCACTCCAGCTCCCCACCAGGGTGGGTTGTGTCAGCAGCACAGTGGGCTCAGAGCAGGGGATTCTCCACTGGGAGGGTTAGCTGTCTGCACACTGCCGGACACATGCCCAGCTCTTACATCTGCCCAGTATTAGAGTGGATGCCTGTCTGATGTCTTCTCTGCCTGGAGAAGGTGGAGAAAATGGTGGTTTACTTGGAAGCTTTTGCACTGAACTCCTTATAGCAATGGTGTCTGACTGCTTTAGGAAGAACCTTGATGTGTCTAAAAGTTTTCAAAGCTTTTTTTCTAATTCAAAGGAAATTATGTGCCAAGGATAACATTAAAGTAGCATCAAAGACTCAGTAACAGTCTAGAAGTATCAGTCATCGTTGCTGAGTGTCATACAGTATATTGTATATTCGGGAATTGGCAGAAAATGTGGCTCTTATTGCCTGGGGTGTTCTCAGCCCTGTGGGGATCTTCCCATAAACAAAGAAATTCTGTGACACACTGGTTGTGAAACTCTAAGTGCTTTCCACATGGCTTCAGGCCATGTGTGCCATCAGGTTCTTGTCATTAATGTCTTTGTTTTAAGGGACTAATAAAGCAACATTATTTTTGGATTAACATTATTTATTCAATGACTTTTAAACCCCAACATTTTTTGTAAAATAACAATGTAATAATTCTTATTTAATAGAAAGACAGTATACCAAAAAGTTGCCTGACATGTTTTTAAAAGACTGCTATAAGTCTGTGCAAGATATTTTGGCCAGAAATAGTTTGTTACCCGTGTGCTATGAAAAGGTGGAGACAGGATGAGATTGAGCCAGAGGATCATTTCCCTTTTTGTATTCATGTGATGAACTTGAATGCTGAAGAAGTATTTGTTTCTAAGAAAACATTTCATGCCAGGCAAGAAAGCCTGACCTCAGCTTTCTCTCTTTGTTTATTGAGCACCAACTGAAACGAACTTCTCTGCCGCCTTTGGCAGCTGTGTGTGTGTGTGTGGCACCCTGAAGCCAAGGGCAGGGGCGGGTTGGGTTCCACAGGACCTCGTGTGATGTGCGTGTAGCCGCGCTTGGTGCTTGCTCTTTGCACCGAGATGCTGCTTCTGCCCACCGCCCCGTTACAGACTGTCATTAACTTACTGCTGCTGGTAGCAGAGGGGTGGAAAAGGGCTTTGTAGAAAGAAATGCACATCCCAAGGTCTCGTCTAGGAGTGATGAAGGATGTTTGGTGTGTGCCCCTTCCTTCTTTAGTACACATGTAATAGACAGGGATATTTTGGCCATTCTCTGCACCTCCACCCTGCTGCCCCCTCCCAGAAGCTGTCTGCCATCACCTTCCCCTCCTGCTGCCAGCTGCACAGGGACTTCTGCAGAACGCTTCCAGTGCTGCTGCAGCCAATGATCAGCTTCTCCTATTTACCCTGAAACCATGGAGTTGAAGCCCATCTGTTTTAGTGCCGCTGCCTAGGGCAATGGCTGTATTCATCCTTTAATTACCTCAATGCTGTTTGAGTTTTATTTTGGTTGGAGTGTGTAAAAGCCCGAACTGCTAGGGCCTGCTTGGCTGCTGCTGAAAAAAATTTGTGATGACTTGAGCTTAGTTTCTGAAATGCTGTTGGCACTTGTGCTCTGAAAAACAGAGATGAAATGATGTTTTCTGTTCAACTGTGCTGGTTTTTTTTGTGGTTTGAGAATCTCACCAGCCAATAAATTAGGGCTTTGTTTCTCTAGGTCACGTGATTTTTTTATGTGCACCCTTTGGGCATAGAGAAGGTGCTAATAAGGAAGATTTTGGGACGAAGGAGGAATTTTCTAGAAAAAGTTTTTCAGGCACAAAAAGGAGTCTGTTGTATGGGTCAGCAAATGGCCAAGTCCACTCGTTGTGCATCTCTGCAGGAGTTAATTTTTGACAGATGCTGCTGCCAAACAAAGCAAGATTAGCATCTCACAACACATGCTAATGCTTTCTGATTAGTGCCTAGGCTGTAGCTTACAGAAGAATGTTTATACTTTCTTGTATCTTTTCATATTTGTGACTTACACCATTCTTTGGCCCTAGATCAGTTCAGAACATGAAACAAGACTTTTTTTTTTTGCTGATGATATTGGTGTTTGGTTCACATCACTGAGAACTGGCTCTTCCACAAAGTTCACCACCTGAGGCCTGACCTGTGTTCAATAGGGATTTTATCAAAGAAAATCAAAGTTTGGGGCAAGAGCTGCAGTGTCAGCAGATAGCTGATTATTTCCTCCCAGACAGTGTTACTCTCTGATGTTAGAGATGACCATGCTGCAGGGAATGACACCTAGTAAAACAAAAATAAAACCGAATTCTCTCCAGGAAATCTCTCTAAGTCCTACATTGCTTTATGGGGTTACCATGCAGAGTTAAGTTGTTGCTGCTCCTCTACCCTAGAGCTGGCTGATCTTCGATGGGGAGAGAGAAAGAACCATTTCAGGGAGGGGTAAACATTTTTATTCTTTCTATAAAAGGAATACACAAAGACAAGCACTCTAAACAGTTTGAGGCAATAGTAACAGTTTTCATATCTGCAGTTAAAATGTACACTCTGAAAGTACTGCAGTTGTCCAGATTTATATAGTGGATAAAATAGGAGTGGGCAAGAAAGAAGGAAAATGCTACATTGTAATGTCACAATTAGTCACATTTGTGTTTATGGAAAATCTGAGATGCTCTCCTAGTGTTTGTGTCTGTATATGAACTTCTAAATGGCTGTAGATTGTCTACTGGCCCTTTTCTGTGGAAGTGTGTATTTCTGATGGTCACTCTGTGTTTTTCAGTTCTTAATTGCCAGTGATTTCTGTCCAAGATCATAGTTTCCTTTTTTTTTTT
>VXAY01000371.1:3135273-3183660 GCA_013399855.1 Oxyruncus cristatus | reverse complement strand
TTTTTTTTTTTTTCCCATGAATTGGTGTGTTCAAAGGAGGGCATGCTGGGCTCAGAGAGCAGCGCTCCTGCCCACTGTGACACTTCTGGCCTCCCGAAGCTGCCTGTTGTGCTGTTCTGGGCTTTCTGTCTCTGTTTTCTCTGCATTTAAGCAAATTTCAAGGAAGCTTTGAGTAGGGATGAGATGGCTTGAGAATGAGATGCTGAGTTGGCTGGGTAGGTGAGTCCTAGTAGGACAACAGTGGGAAGCAAACCAAAGCACTGCTTAAGGATGAGGGGAGAGATCTTGTGTGCAGATGAAGGGTGCTAAGGCTGGGGCAAGGCAAAGTCCTGGAAAAGAGAGGAGGGGAGAGTGTTTGTGAGGCAAGAAGATGATGGCAAAAAAGTTCTGAGTATTTGGAACTTCTGTGGTTAGAATATAGGGAAACCAAAGGTACATCTTGAAGAAACATTGTGCTTCTGAATGGCTTGAAATGGAGTGAGAAAGGATGAGCCACTTGGATCTTGTCATCCACAGGACTCTGCATATGCAAAGTGATGGCCTTAAATATTGCTTGTGCACACTGCCAAAGTAAGAACAAATACTATGCCCAAGTTGCTGGGAGTAAAGTTGGTGTAACAATGCTTGTTGGAAGCTTTAGAGAAAGTTGGAGAACAGTGTTTACTGTCTGACATGGTAAATTTGGCTTACAGGGAAGCTGTGTGTTTTTTTACACAAACTGTACTGTGTATGTAGCCCAGCTAATTCTGAGTCAAAGTTTCTGTCAGCTTGAAACCGGTCTCTGTTTGAAATTGAATTTATGTATATGGACAGTGTCCATGATCTAAAAAGTCCTTGCTGATGAGAGAGCCTCCATACTGACAAAAATCTCAACAATGCTAGTAGGATCACAGAGCTGGTAGCTTCAGTTTATGTATTTATGCCATCTGTAGTGCTCTAGGCCTTTGGAGAAGAGTAGCTTTAAGCTGAATTGCATCTTGCTTAAGGCAGAAAATGCAGTTAGATAAAACATGATGCACAGCTTACAGAAAATTATTTTATCATGGAAACACTTAGCAGAGCTGAGCTACTGTGAAAAAATCTGAGAACTGACAGCGTAGAGTTGATTGTGTTAATTAGAAAGTGGTGCAGCATTAGTGAGAAAATGTATTTTGGGTTCCGCATTTTCTGTGGGGTTTTTATCATGCCTTAAAGTGCTTTTCAGATGCCTAATTGGAAGTGCCAAATATGAAAGCCTGCACTGTCTGAAAATCAAACCCTTCTCTTGATAATGCATTTCAAAATACTGATGATGTGTTAAATGTGACCACATCGGTTAATCTTTTAAAAGGGGTAACTAATAGACAGGGGATGTGTTTATGCTTATCTTTTTCCTATTTCATCTTTGTGTAGTGGGATAGTTTTAGTAATAGAAACATTCTTGCACAGAAACTTAACACTACAGACCCTCTGCTTCACCATTGTTACTGTGCTGTACTTGCTACTACAGTGTTTTATATTAGATAACATTTTTTAAAAAACATAATAGAAATGACCTTTTGTTTTTTCATTACCTCATGTGGATGGCCGGAGGGTGTTCTCACACTGTAAAGGCAATAAAGCTCACCGGCAGATCTTTTTTCTAACAAAATCCTTGTGCACAGCTGCATAACATAAATCATTCCTTCCCATTTCTGAATGTTAAATGTTTGTTGTATGAAAGTTACTGCTGTTCTTGCCTGACTTTAACAAGGTTTGAGGTTTTTTGTTTGGCACAAATATTGTTGCTTTTTACTTTTATAACCATGCTGCCCTTAGTTGTAACAATTATATGGCTAGAGTGTGAGCAAATATAGGTTAGACTGCCAGGATATGTGTATTTTCATAACAGTCAGGTCATATTTTGCAAATACAGTGTGTGTTGTCCTTAAATTATTTATTTGTAAATTTAGTGAGAGCGTGTATTGCCAAAAAAACAGAGTATAGCAAAAGCAAATTCAGCTAGTGGGGTAAGAGTTGTCTTCTGGGACTAAAGCCATTATTTTTACTTAGAAATTTTGCCCCTTTTCCATGTGACATTGCATTGCTAAGGGATCACATTACAATGCTTCTGGAATGAATCGACTTGCACTGCCTTAATTAAAGGTATCAAAGTAGGAATGAATAACCATGGCTGCATCTGTTGCTGCTGATTTGCTTTTACTGCCACAGTACAGTGTGAGCTGCTTAAGGTCTCTCTGCAGATTCAAGGTGTTTTGGCCAATCCGCAACGTGGTAGAGCATCTGCAGGACCTTCCAAAGATCAAAACCCATCATATTCTGGGGGATGGCAGTTTAATTGAGTGCTGCCTTAATAGTAAAGTCATAATGGATTGTATTCACAAAACCCACTGCCACCAAAGTATTCTGCAAGGACTCCATCCTCTACATGTGTAGAGCTAAAACACAGGGTAAAAAATCGAACAAAATTATAGTGCAGGCAGGGCAGAGAGTGTGCTGGGAGGATCTGAGCAAGTCTGTGTCAATTAAACTGGAACATACTTCATTCCACTAAGCTCTAGTTTAAAGGGGTTTGGCATTTTTCTCCTGTATGTGGGAGAAATGGATGACAGCAAGTACCTGAAGAAGACAGATTCCTTATCCTAAGGGGAGGCAAAGCAAAATCCTTTCCGTGCTTCAGGCTTGGTTTTGCACGCCTTAAGGGCTCGTAAGTGTAGATGCCACTCAGGCTGAAATTCAGGCAACAGGTTTCCAGATTGCTTGATCTTTACGTAACCTTATAAGAAAAACTAGAAATGTGGGGGGTTGTTGGATGCAGCAGGTAGTTGCAGTGAGCAGAGAATTGCAAACAGAGCTCAGATATGAATGCTGCAGTCAGAAGAGGCTTGAGACAGCAAGGCTGGCTGCGTGGTTGGCTCGGCTTGTGACCTTGTAGTGTAATGAGTATGGAGGAACTCTCTCTCACCAGCTCCAAGGCGGAGAAGCACAGCATCTTGCAGAAAGCCTCAGTGACTTGTAGCACCAAAACTGAAGCTGGTCAAGAGCGGTAAAACAGTGGATCAGAGTGGAAGTTTGCATCATAGCCCTGAGCTCAAAATGTCAGATTAGTTGTCACCAAGTCAGAAGGGTGACAGAAACTTAGAAGACACTGTATCTTTCTTTTTTTTTCAATTTGATTGGAGAATTAAAATTTGGGATTAGAATTATGTTGTTACTTTTAATACATACTCACTATGTCCAAATAGAGATTATATTCAGTATGAAAAAAAATCCTTCTTTTTTTCCAAATATTTCACAGTACTTTCATACTCTGATTTTATTTTAGGAGTTGTTAATTGCTGTCCAGGAGAGGAAGAAGCTAACGGCAGGAATAAGTTGCATGGAAACCCATTTATTGGAATATAAATTGAGATTAAAAAAAACCTTTCTGCTTTAGTTTAAAATAGAATTTATAGATATATGTATAGTAAAATAATATTAATTCCTCTTCCCCCTCACAGTATGTTGGCTTCTGATCTGCATGTTTGCCATTTTGCAAATGTTTAGTTTTTCTAGCTAAATAAAGAAAATACCTTTTCACAGTTTTAGTTTAAGTAAAGAGGGGGAACTTTTAACAGTTTTAAAATTTTACTCTAATAGTAAAATTTTAATAGTAAAAAATAACTTTACAGCCTAGGTGCAGTATTTATCTTAATAATTCTGCAAGTGCATCTGCAGGCTTATTTCTTTGTCAAAATGTTTCCAACACAACATTAAGATTTTTTGTTTTCTTTCAGATACTGATGAGTACAGACCACCTGTTTGGAAATCTTACTGTAAGTATCTCAAAGCTTTTTCTTTCCAACTCAGAGCTGAAAAAGTTTCACTTGGATGCTTTAAAAGACTTATTTTTCTTTTCATCAGAACATGAGTTTAAGAAGCATCAGGGGGTTCATTGCTGCTTAGAGATAGTGCAGTTGAACAATCCCCAAGGACAAGTGAGCATTGATTATTTGGAGAAGTAGATTCTATGCACCTTATTAACTAAGTTGTCCCACTCCTGATTGGTCTGGCTTATATTGGTTGGGTTGCCTAGACCAGGGCTTACATAAACTCTATTTGTGCCTTAAAATTGGTATCCTTACAAATGGCACTGTAAAGGGCATCACAGCTTCGCATAGTATCTCACCTATAAATTCTAGTTCTTTGTAGATAGAAAAACCAAGATGCAAGTCATTTTGAGACTCACAGAAACACAGCAAGAAAGAAGAGTCTTCTGTGAAAAGCAGATTTTGGAAGCAGAATGTTTGTGTGTATAACACACTTAACAGTTTAGGGACGTCAGACTTACATTTGCATTATTTTGTATATATTCAGCTTGGTTTCTTCAGGCTGGATAAAAGGATTTGCTCAAGCAACATTTCACACCATGAAAATATGCCCTCTAAAGGCTGGGGAGACTTAGCACCTGATAAAATGTAGTTATTTCAAAATGTTTCCATCCTGCTGTGGGAGACTGTTCAGTCAGAGATATGGGAGTGTTCTTAAAGGGTTGGTGGGAACCATGGTTACAAAGAGACTAAGTGTTAAGAGAGCAGTTTGAAGTATGTTTTTCAGTGTACCTTCTGTGAACTGGGGAACACTGCTTCCTTGTTTGGTTTATTCCCTGCCATAATCTGTAACAGGGAGGTTCAAGCTCTCTAATACCCAATTTTCATTGGCACCTTGCCAGGAGCTGAAGGCATGAGCACATGCAAATGTGTATGCACCTACTCTCCTACAACATTGTTTGCCTGCAGTGGTGAACCCTTCACGTGGTTCAGAAGTAAGCTCAGAATCACAGGGTTTGATTATATTTCTGTCTTATGACAGATGAAGAGGAATGTCTTGTTTGACTTCCCTGGCATAATTACAGCAAGGAAACTGGTGTTGAACAGTCTGAATTGCATACATCAATTAGAGGAGGAGGGATAGGCATCCTGTTTTGTAACTTAGCTAGTCAACCTGCTGTGCTTCTTACTGGAAGAGAAGAAGGGTACTGCCATTGGTGAAAAATAATTTCTTTTCAGAAAATCTTTTCAGCCTGGCTTGAAGTAAGGTGGAAAATGGTTCTCAGTTTTCAGCCAATTTCTGTAGACCATGCCCATTGTGAGTCTCCACTGCTTTTCTTTGAAATGCAGAGAAATCCATACTTGATCTGTACTTTTTTTTTTTTTCTTTGAACTTGGCTCTGCAGTTTTCAGAATTAGATATGGACAAGGCCTGGTACCATCAAATACAACTTTCACAATAAAAGCTAAGGAATCTGCTGGCAAAACAAATGGTCATGCTATGCTTGAAATGCAAGCTGCAGTTTTGTATACCAATGTGCTGATCTTCATCACTTGCAAAAATCATTCTTGTATTACCAATACAGAACGGTAAAGATTGCTTTTAGTAACCACAGGAAAAACCATTAGCTTTTTTTTGTGTGGAACAAAGGGAGTGGTTTTTTCCAGTTTATCTTATGATTCTATGATCATCTGGCATCTTGCCATTTTCTCCATTCCCATGTAACTTAGCACATAAATACAGCATTTGCCAGTGGAAAAGACTTGTAATCAAATAAGAAGCGTAATGACGTCAAATCGTATTTGTTTAATGTATGGTCTTATTACCTTAAGAAGGTGATAGCACATATTATTAGACCTTGGTATTAGTACTAATTGAAACACAATTTAATTTTGAAAGATTACAATTCCAAATGTCAGTTTTGTCAGTTCTAGAGTACTGTTCAAATACTAACGTAGTGTTGACAGCCTCATTTTGAAGGAGACTTGCCAAACCAGACTCAGTTGGGGTAGAAGTTGTTATATTAGAAAGTCTGCACATACTAGTACCATTAAATTTACATGTGCTTCCTAAGATCTATTCTGGTGTGATGAAGCTTATTTAAAAAAAAAAAAAGAGAAAAAGGAGGAGAGAAGATGTAAATGTAAGTAAGTGTATGTCCTAATTTGGGCTTTAACTGTTTTACTTTGCTGCTCAACTCCTGATGTCTTTTGATCTGCAAATGCAAAGGCCATCTTTCTCTTTCTTCAGAAAGGTCATCACTGAGCAGTGGCAAAAGCAGAGTGTTTGATACTGCACAGTTCTGAGTGATTCTTGTCTTGATGTATGACTGTGTGCCCAACATAGTAGGATGGAGCTCCATCTGTTTACTGAAGAAAGTCTGACAGCAGCCTGATTTGACATATAATAAACTTTAATTTGTGTTTAATATGATTCTTTTTCTGATCTCCTTGTTGGAAACTTAACTGGTCTCACCTAGTTACTCCATATTACTCGATCTATTAATTGTAAAGAAAATCAATGTCCTGTTTTAGCTAGCAACATTCTTTTTTCTGACCACATGGTGCTAAATTTTGAGACTTTGGTATCCTTCATATCCTTGCATTAAACTTTGCAGAAAGTCTCCTTATTTAAACATCAATATTTAATGTTAAAATGTCTAACTTACGCAATGATTCTCTATTAATTAGAGTTTAACTTCTGCCTCCTCCCAGTGTATCAATTGCAACAGGAAGCTCCCCATCCTAGAAGAATAACCTGTACTCGTGAGGTAGGTATTATGATATTCAGTGTATTGTAGAGTCCAGTAATTCCACGTCTATACTTAATTGTGTCCAACCCCAACAGTGGTTCTTTGAGATACTTTTTGTGCTGTGATTGGAGTGAGTAGCCCTGGGGGCATTGGTACTTGGAAATCCATTTGGTCTAAAAATGGAACCGAAAGCACTTTGAGTATGATGTGTATACCTGAGAATCATTTAATACTTTTTGATTCTTAGATACATGGATACATATATTTTCTCCTCCTTTTTGGGTCAGAAATTCACAGAAGCAAGAGCAGAGCTGTAGAGGGGGACTGTGTACCTGTTTGTTCAGACATCACTGCTAGATGTGTAAAATAAATCAGCAGAGGGAAGATTGAACCCTGATGCTGTTATTTGAGTCATAGTACTCAAGACTCATTAATAGCAGGAGCTAAGCTATGCAGAGCCACAAATTTTAGGACTGAACTGGTAACTCTGGGATCCCGTTGATAGACAGTGATACAGAAGCACCTGCTCATGGGGTCTGCCTCAACAGCTCAAATTCTAGTGTGCTTTGAGCTGCCGTTCAGCAGAGCAGCACCTCTCCAGAGCTGGAGGGTTTAACAGATACCAAACATCGATGCCAGCAAGATTTACTCATAACTACATCTGTCTTGCACTTGAGTTAGGAACCTGGGAAACATTAATTTCAGTTTCGAAAATTCTGAAATGTTAGGCAGTATTACAAAACACAGCCCTTACTGAATAACTGAAGTTATTACATGGCTACAATAAAAACTGAGTGTTTTTATCAAAAGAAAAAGAAAATGAGTCTTTGCCAAGAGAAAGCAAATTAATCTTTGAGACATGTTGGTTGCTTCAATGTAGTAATAAATACAGAGATATCTAACACTGTCCAGAACATTAATAGCTTATAGTTTAGATCACAAGAACTACCTGACAGAATTAAATGGGAGTTTCTTTGTAACCGCTTCAAATGCCCAATTCTGATTCTGTGAAGTAGTCTGTAAATTTTTAATATAAAATGTAGAGATTTAACATAAGTGAAATACTGCACTTAGTGAAAGCACGCTTGCTTTCCTTTGTGAATTTGATAGATTTGTGTTTTTAAGAAAGGCATAGCTGTAACTTACTGCACTTAGGCAAGATGTAGCTATAGAAAAGAACAACACCTGAGTTTTACAAGAATTTTAGCAAAAAGTTTTGTTTTGACGGGGTTTCTACTGTTAATGAGTGTCCAAGCAGAGGTATTCTTGTTAAAATTGTTGTGCAGGTATCTTATGTACATCAAATAAATTGAGATGGAGATTTGAAGGAAAAATAACTACAGAAGGTAAGATCTGAGCTGTGAAAAAGGGAAGGTTTTCCAGTTTTTTATTCCCATTGCAACATTATTAAGAAGGTTCTCTTCTTTTTTGTGTGTTCTATGATACCATTTTTTCATTACATTAATATACGAAGTATCTGAAGCCTTGTAAAAGCTTAGACTTACAGTACTGGTTTATGATTGTTCAGAGTGCTCATCTGGATAAAGTATTTTATTCCTTTCCTCCAATGGATTGTGTTTGTTTTTGTAAAGTGCTGCTGGACCGTTGCTTTTTTTCTTCCTCTCATCAAAAGTATTTCACTGGTGGAAGCAGTGGTAGTGTGTGTAGGTATATGTAAACTTGCATATTATAGAACACTTAAGGGATTTTTGGTAGTTTTTTCCTGACACTGTTCATTGAGGTGCTGACATTGCAGCTGTACAACAATCATTGTAGCCTTTTATTTTTTGAGTCTTATCTCGGAATCCTGCTGTTGTTTACCCCCATAGTGGCAGACTTTACAGTGTAATGCTCATAAATATTTTGCATGTCAGCTGCACAAAGTATATGTGCCCTGTAGTCAGGAAGAAACTGTAAACTGATAAAGAAGTCTGGTATATTCAGTAAGATCTGTTGGCATTATATCCTGTGCTAGTTTGACTGCAGAGGAGTGCTTTGGGGTCGTTTTGCGCTAGGTGATAAGAAGGTGACAAGCAAATTTTATACCGAGTTCTCCTTCGTACTATTTCTGAGAATACTATTAGCCTATCTAGTCAAATAAGCAGAGACATAAATGTGTATTCAGTATATGAAAATTAAAAACGTCTCCTGCCTCTGGAGTGCTGAAAATCTTTCAACTATTGATCAGATACTGATTGTCTTCTTTTTAGAATCAAACAAGAGATTTACTCTTGCCAACCAAATATAGCAGCATCTGTGTAAAACTTCTTCAAATACGAATCACATTGACTACTACAACCTTCTCATCCTCATTATCACTGAATTTAAAACAGAAAATTTTATTAGCTGTAATACATGTAGCAAATTGAAAGGTCGGACTGCTTTACAAAGGAGTATTTGCAATGGGTGAGTGGTGTCCTGCATGAACTAATCATTCAAGCTCTTTGGAGGGTACCTGAGCTTACTGCATCCCTACATAGAGGGGTCCTCCAGGTCTAATTCTATGAACTGATAGCCTGTTAATGGGGGACTGGCAAAAGTACCATACACAATCAAAACACTCTGCTAAGTCCCGCCATCACTGAAAAAAGAAAGGCAACACATCAGTGCCTTTAATGTCATATTTTCATGAATTTATTCCAAAACAAGATTATAACGTACGACAAACTTTAAGTGTAAAACTATCCCTGTGTCAGAGTGAACAGAAAGATGAGATATTCTGTATTTTAAAATAGCTTCTTGAACTCTGCAGCGTAAGCCTGTGTCTGCACCATGAACACTGTTGTAGAAACTAAGAACTAAAAGCTGCAGATTTAGAAACCAGTGAGAATTGATAAAGTGGAACTATGAAAGAACCAGTTTCAGGTATTTAGCTGGAACAGAACACATTAAATACACATTTGATCATTAAAGAATCAGATTATTTTAAAAAAAGTTCTTTGAAGCTTATTTTTATCTAATAAAGGTAAAATTGAAAGAATATGGTATCAGTGTGCATTTTCCTACTTCTGCATTAATTCTTTATCATGCAGATAACTGAATGATAAAGAATACTGGTTTTCTTTGTAAGTGTTGAACAATTTATGCAGCTGAGCTGATTTGAAGTGAAAATATATTCAGCGAGCAGTAACTTGTTTAACCTTTCCCTCTAGTCTCAGCCTCTTCTGCTTGTGTTGAGCTTTGTGATCTGTTCTCTCTCAGCTGGGTTTCTATTAGCAGCCATGCATGAGTCAGTGGGGAGCAGAATCTTTTCCTAAGTGGTTGAATTATTCAGCTGTATAAACAAATTCATAAATATTAGGAAAAGAATCTTGGTCCTGAGAACATCAAAGAGGTCAGTTGGAGGGAACAATATGTAATTTGGTGAGGTATTAGCACAAAAATTGCTCTTCTTGCCTTACTGTAATCCACTTGTTGACATAAGCAAAAGTGATGATTAAGGGAAAAAGCGCTTGTTAAAGAATAATTGAAAATCACACCATAAAAACCCCAACCTTTTATTTAATGTGCAAAGGCACATGTTGTACAACTGCTGATACTGAGAGGTGTATTCAACAGAATGACCTACTTAACATGAAATGCTTCTCAAATACAAAGAATTCAAGTTTCTGCTCTGCTACACCAGTTTCATATCAGAGCAACACACAGATCAGTGGAGGGGCACGGAAGTAAAAGAGCATTGCATTCATTTGGGATTTTTTATTGTGAAGGTGCAGCAGAGCCAAGGCTTTTAACACTCTCTGAGGTTAAAGTTGATGATTCCATAACATTCTAAGGATATCTCACTTCTGCATGAGGCTTGCATCCAAATTATAATGTTGTTTGTCCAATTACTATTGTATTTCCTCCATGAAATTTGTATTTTTTGTGCATATAATCTTTTACATACACATGTGCAGGCATATTTAGGGCATCCTTGACTGCTATATGAAAGCATTCCATGCTAAATTTTAAATAACTATATGAAAAAATACGTTATATGGAGATAATTAAAAGCACTGGCCTTTTCTGTCCTATTGGGAGACTTCATCCTAATTCAGAGCTAGTAGTTAACAAGCCTGTCAAACAGTATCTCTGTGCAGTATCGTGAAAATGGTCTGTTAGTAGTCAAGAAACATACAGATAGGCATATATAATGCACATCCTTGTTAGAGCTGTTTGTAAAGGTGGCTCTTTCTGTAGGATATTCGGCCAGGTTGACTTCCCAACTTTCATGGTAACTAAGCTCTTTTCCAAAGGAATGGCTACTGTAAGGTACTTGCCAAATCTGCCCCACTTATCTGTTTATAAATTTGGTTTCATTGGTTTCACACCTCATACTTTAGTCCAAAAATACTGCCAAATCAGAAAGAAACTCTGCAGAGGGTAGTTATACTGTATTTTCAGCTAACAGTTTTAGCTAAAATGACCAATTTCTTGCTATTGCTTTGATCTTATTTAAAAATGTATTTCCTTTCTTAGGTGGGTTTTAGTTCCAGTCCAGATGGATGTTTTGGTTTTGTCTCCTTAACTTAAGTATGACTGACTGTTAAAGTTAGACTAATGAAGCTTCTAAACAAAAATGTTTTGGCTTTCAGTGCTCATGTGCAATGGGAAGATACGTGGATGCCTGTGATTCTAAACTGTAGAATTAATTATGTAGAATATGATCAGTCAGGAACTTTGTGAAGTCCAGGCAGACAAAAAAGCTGTATATCACTTCTGGTTCTGGTGCTGCTAAGGATACCTAAAGTAAGAACAAACACTATGTCTAAGTTGTTAGGAGTATAGTTGGTGTAACAACACTTTTTATAGGAAGCTGGAGAATTGTGTTTACTGTCTTACATGGTAAGTTTTTCTTACAGGGAATCTGTGTGGTTTTTTAAGTACACATGAACTGCACTGTGTATGTAGCCCAACTAATTCTAAGTGAATTACAAGGCCTCTGCTGAGTTCTGATGGAATTTTCTTAAAGTCTTGATGTATGTATTCAATCTAGATATCAAAACCCCCCTAATATTATCATAAATGTAGAAAGTTATTGAAAAACCCCTAAAACACAAACAGGCAATAAAACTCAGTGAATTGAGGTTCCAGCTGCACTTAGTCTTATATAAGCAGACGGTGCTGCACTTCAACATTTATACTAAAGGTTTTGCAAGTTGGTAAAACAGATCAGTAGAGACTTAGTGTTAACAGGAGTGGTTATTTTCCTTCTTAACTCATCATCCACCAAGATGAACTGCAAGACCAGCTACAATTGCCTGGAAGTCCAGTGGAGCTTTTTTTCTCATGCTTAGCTTCAGTCTTCTGCCAATTCACACTTTCAAATGTTTGCACAGAGAGTATATTATAAATTGTCTTGGGAATTGCAAATACTCTGAAGATGCTCTGTCACATTACTAATCCATTTCTGAAAAGGAATGCTTTTGCTTGTATAGATTTTCCAGTTCTGTCATATAAATTCACTGAGATAAATATAAAATCTCAGTAGAGAGACAAAAAATCTTATTCATGACAGGATTCTTCTTCTAATAACTGCCTGAAACTAATGTCTTGGCTTAAGAGTTTTAGTTAGGAATTGTTGCAAGTTTCTATAATATCAACAATAAAATGCTTTCACTTTTTCTCTATTCATATTGCTATCTTCTTACTGAAGAAATAGCCTACATTTAACAAAAAATATCTAAGACCTTTCTTCTTTTTTGAAATTATTAAATCTCCTCACGTCCTTTGAAAACAATTATCACACCAGTCAACTCTTGTTTGCTGTTATAAAGGAAAAGGAAATCTTTTAGAACAAGATAAATCTTTCCAGTGATGGAATGTTTTTTCAAAAGTGATGAACCATCACAATAGCTTTTTATTTGCTGGGAATGTGGAAGAATTGTTATTAGACTGTACATGAGGATGTATGTTGGGTTTTGTTGTTTTGAACATCTAAAATCTTTATACTCCACTGAAATCATTGGAGAGAAGTGCTAATATTAATAGGCTTTTTGTTGAAAAGATGGAACAAAGAAACTGAAGTGGCGGTTTACTGTATTTTGTGTTTCAGTATAGCTGAATTGTTTTATACTTTTGTAGCTCAGGTTGTATAACTGTTGAATTTTACTCCCCAAAGAGCTTCCTCCTTTAAATTATAACAAGAAAGGATAATCTGGTGGTTTGGATTATTGAGCTGATTTCTGGGAGGTCTGCCATTCCTCACTTAGCTCTAAACTTCCTGGAAAAAATGCAGATGCATTATTGCATCTAAAATAATTATCAGGCAGCTTGCAATCTGGCAGCCTTGCATTTTGTGTGTATTTATGGAGTATGGTCTCTGGAGCACAGTCAGGTTGCTGTTACACAACAAAATGTCCTTACCTGTTGTTGAGATCTTTCAGTTGACACTACAGATCACACAGTTTAATGAAGTTGAGAAGTACAAGGCTTAGGCATTTGATCACTTTAATTCACTTTAATTTAGGCACTTTAATTAACCATTTGCCCTCACTCTGAGAGGATATGGTAGTGGCTTTATTTCTCTCAGCAGTGGCACCAGCAGCTCTGTGATGGAAGGTAACCTATAAATTTAAGCATTTTATAGATGTTTCACTGTTACTAGTGCACTAAACCATACCGTGCACTTACATGCATGAAATTCAAACTTTGTTGCCCCTTTTTGGCAGTTTGTACAAGCAATATTCAATGCCATCAGCATTGAATGAGTCCTGAGGAATGAGTCCATATGCGGAGTCCTGAGGATGACATGATCCAAGTGGCTCATCCTGTCTCACTCCAGGCTGTTCAGAAGTGCAGTGTTTCCTGAAGGCCTACCTATGGATTCCCTGTGTTCTAGTCACAGGAGAAATTCTGGATAGTAGATGATTTTTGTCTGTACTTTCACATTATATCCCTTTCTATTTCTAATGTATATTGTGGACAGTATGATTACTGTATAGGTTCTCTTGTTATGAAACATTACAATTTCTGTTGTTTCTTCTAGGTAGAGAACAGACCCAAATATTATGGAAGAGAGTAAGTAACATACACCTCTAAAGTGGTTTATCTGCACATGTTGGTTGATACTAGTTACAGAAGGTGGCAAGTGTTTACTCTGTGCCCTGTGTTTCTTCTGTGTGTTTTACAGCCGTGTGTCTTTGCTCACCATCAGAGTGTTATTGCAGTACCATCGCTTTTGTCTGCCTAAAATTACAGCCGCAGTTTCTAATGGATATGGATATCACTGAGTGCTATTTTAAGTGAGAAAAACATACATGTGTTTCTATACTTTCAAAGGATTATCTTTTTCTACCTCCCTCTCCAGCTGGCTTTGCAAAAAGGTGTTTCTGTGTAGGAAAAAAGATATTTGGATCACAAATGCAATATATGTACAGTCTGTACAGTCTGTATGCGTCTTCTGTTTTAGGTTGCTAAGGCAAAGATGGTTAGATTTAGTGTGGAGAAACAAAGCAGACCTTACTTAGGTTTATTTTGGTAAAAGATGTGTAGTGTTGCTAGGTTATTACCCCAGTAATTACTGAGATTATGGCAACTTGCTAAAATCTTGGGGATTGCATATAATATCCTTGAATGCTTCAAAATGGTTGATTGCATGCCACTGGCACAAAACATGTGAAGCCAGCAGGAGAGAATGGATTTATTTCTACGTATTAAATTGATAGATGCAGATTTAAAAAGCAATATAGTTGTTTCATAGATATTGTTTCCTAGAAGCCTTGCTAAACCATTTAAAGTGACTTCAAATACAGGCAGAAAGGGAGATTAGTGTAAGCTGTAGATTCCTGCAAATCAGTCATTTTAACGTTTGTTTCTTTTTTAATTACTGGGCCTGGTGCTTTTTAAAAGAAGAGCAAAACATGATTTAAAAGAGAAAAGGCATGTGTTTCAAAAAATTTTTGTTCCTTAGATTCCATGGGATGATCTCAAGGGAGGAAGCTGACCAATTATTAAGTGTTGCAGAGGGAAGCTATCTCATTCGTGAAAGCCAAAGGCAACCTGGAACCTACACTTTGGCATTAAGGTCAGTAATTAATACTTCATTTTTAAATTTATAAAATATTCAGAAGACCTTGCTGCATTGTTGACCACAGATCTTAAACTTCCTTGAAGCTTATTTAAGTTTTTTTTTGGTTTTTTTTTGTTTGTTTGTTTGTTTTTGTTTTTTTTTTTAAATCATGGTACTTTTTTACCCTAATTACAGATCTGGTATCTTTGAATTTCCCTAACCCTTTCTGAAGTGCTAACATTCCTTATTGTTTGCACCATCAGGATAACAGCAATTGTGGTTTTGCTGGTAGTGCTTCATTTTGCCCTTTTCCCAGTATGTTACATATGTGACCCCACGCAGATGTTGGGAGAGCAGGTGGTCAAGAAATAAAAGGCACTGTATGAGTTCCCCTGACTAGTCTACCATGTGGGTTACTGGCTAGCTAGCTGTTGCTGAGGAGCACTTAGTTCTCCCTCTGTGGGATGGCAATAAATCAGGAGTGGTTTTTTTGTCTGAACACCTGCTGGCTAACAATGTCTGCCGATCCGCTTCCTCATTCTGCAAAATTCTGGCCAGTGGATCTGATAGAAATAAAAACCTGCAATAAGAGCTCAAATAAAAATAGTTGTAGGTTTTAAATAGTGTCACTACTTTTAAGAAAATGGAGGTTATTTTGGCCTTTGCTACACACCTAAGTACTCAAATGGCATATGGTGATTATTAGCAATGTTTTAAATCTAAGTGGGACAGGAAAACATTGAAGGAGCAGATGCAGTTACTGAAAGTTTTATATGGGTAAAACAAGAGCTTTATATATACCAAAATAATGGTATCTTGAAATAATAGATTGTGATGAATTAGTTTTCTTTTTTTGGGGGGAAAAAAAAGTATATTTTAATGAGATATTTGTTTCTGTATTAATAAGATTCCAAAGAGAAACATTATTGACACACCATGATTGTATTAACAGTGTAAATTTGCTGTTTCTTATTAAAGCAATACTCAATTTTATCTTCTTCTGCTCTTGCAATGTTCATTTAAAACTAAAAAGAAAACAGTTGTTGTAACACCTGCCTTGAAGACAGAGCTCCTGCCCCTTGCTACTAATGATGCAGAAGGCACAGGGCCTATAGACTGTCAAAGACAAAGCTGCTGAGCATCTTGTAGGATATATTGCTACGGCTTGATTTTCAAATGTGCCTCCAGTCCAGCAAGTCAAAAGATGGCTTTTTTTCTCTTGCAAACTGGAAACCTTGAAAGCAACTGGAAACTTTGAAAGTAATAAAATAGATTTTTATACCCAATAGAAAAAAAGAATGGATAGCTACTGGTGATCAGTTTGGGAAAAGGTTTCAAATGGTAGCAAAGGTGTTACCATTGATTTATTTTGAGGAAATTCGGCATTTGGCAAAGCACGTCAGAATCTGAAACTGAAGCATCTTGCAGCCATTTCGTTATGTTTAAGTGCTACCTGAATGACTTGTGTATTAAGGGCACTGGGTCTAGGTGGCTGGTTTCCATCCTACAGCAGGTTGTTGTCTTGCTGTTGGCCTTCAAAGACCCTACGAACGAGGGTCTTTACTCTCAAATCTTAGGAGGTCTGTGAACTGCAGTGCCATGTCTTCCACAGACAGGAATTTTACCACTAGGATTTCTTCTTCTCTCTACTAGAAGGTGTAGCAGGAGTCCGCGTTTCCATTGACTGGAGGAAGAGTTTTGCTCAGTTTCTGTTTTTCCTCTCCGTGGAATTATATATGCAGAATATACCCATTAGCCAATATGCCCACTGACTGTGTTGCTGACATTGTAGCCTCTCTTAAAGACTAGGTCCTTTCTGCGGTCTGTTCATTCTAACTGTGAGAAGTCTGCTGTGATTGCCATCATGAGTTTATGTCATTTTACCTGTAATTTATAGCAGTTTTTGAGACCGTCATTTGTGTTTGTGTCACTACACTGCCAGACAGCAAAGGTAGCCCCATCTGCAGTGTATATAATCCAAGTAGGAATTTAAGAATGTCATTTCCATGGCCAAAAATGGATCATGTCGGTAGGATGGTATGCATGAGCAAAACCTTTCCAAGTTCGACAGAAGACTTTGATTGAGTTCAGGATCTCTGATTTCACCCTTTATCTTCTAGCTGTGTGAATCAATTTGATATTTTCATACTAGGTTTAAGTGCCACTCTGTTCTTCAAACAGTCATGTTAATTTTAAGATCACTTCAGTTTGATTTTTTGCTTTTCCTTCTTTACCTCTGTTTTACCCTTTAGAAGGTGTGGGAGGAAAGAAAACTTGGTCGGCTGTTAGTTTTATATAAAGAAACAGACACAGAAGAGGTTTCATGGAATTTTTTGACATTAATGCAGAAATTCTTCAGAGGTTCTCTAATTCTGCAACAAATAGCATAGTGACAAAACATAAACATAAATGTGCATGTGTTCTGATAGTTTTTCAGGCATGTTTTGGAAAAAAAATGAAAAAAAAGGAAAATTTAGATTCTTGAGGGTACCCATTGAGTCTTGGCATAAACACTTGGTTCCCTCTGTATTTTTGTGTATCTATTCAATCTCTCCCTCACTGTGTTTGTTGCCTGATTTGTTGGTCTTTGACAGTCTGGCAATTCTGATTAGGGCAAATTGGAAACTGTCTATGAAGTGTGATCGCATCATGGAATGCCAGTTCTTTGAGACATAAAAGTCTTGTGGTACCTTTGGGTAGGAGCAGCGGATGCTGAGACTGAGACAGGTTTGTTTCCTGGCTTGTAGTTACCGGTTCTTCTGCTGGGGAGGGAGGCAATTCAGTGACACAGAGAACTCAGCACGTCCGACTCTGGCAGATGTCTTCTTCCTGTGTTTGTGTCAGCATGCCTGGGAATCCTGAAAAACCCAGTGCATCCAGTTGTGAAGAGAAGTTTAGTGAAACAGGATCATATCCCTTTCTGTGGCAAAGTATGATGTCTTTGTAATGAATATTCCCAGTCATCTTTTCTACAATGGAAAAGAGCAAGCTTTTTGTGCTTTGTCCCGAGGACCCAAGCCAGACAACTCCTCAAATCGTCGTGGAACACTTTGAATTTGATTCCACCAGCTATTGTAGCTGATGTCTAAAATCTCAAAGGTGTGTTCATACCAGCCAGGACTGCACATCCTGTTCAAGATTAAGTGGGCCACGGTGTTTTAGTTCTTTGTTCTCTAAACCTTTCTAAATGAATTTTTGACCACTGTGAAGCATTAGGCTGTGGCGCTTTTATAGAACTGCCTAAAGTAGATTTAAAGACCTTGTTCCTGAGCTGTAGCAATAGCTACAGACATAGCCTAGCACTGCTTAAATGACCAAATATAGGACAGCAAAAAATAATATTTTTGCAGACTAAAGTGAGGCAGTCAAATATTCTTATTGCAATGCTCTGGAATAGTTAACTGAGTTCAAAGAGAAGATTTTTAATACTTTTTCTTCAATAAGGTAGGGAAAGTGACTCTTACCCCAAAAAAACTTTTCAGTTTTTAAAGTTGCTTTCGAGTTTCTGTAAAATCTGCTTTCTGCTTATATAAGAAGCTGCATTTTGATCATCTTCTGATGAGCTATTTTTGTCTACTTTCATCCATTATTGTGCAATTAATTTGTATCATGACTTTTTTTTAAGGCAGACTACCTTTTACATCTAAATTTGAAACAAAAGAGGGTTTGTTTTTTTTTCAGAAAACAAATTTCTCCGAATTTGTAACAGAGGTAGAAGTATGTTCTTAAAAAAAAAGAAAATTATAATTTAAATGTTGTTTTAATTGTATAAGTTTGACTGAATATTCAGAGCTGTCCTTCAAACAAAATTTGATTTTCAGAGCCTAAGAAGGCCTGTAAAATTGTATCATCTCAGACATCAGATAAAGAGAATGAAGCATAAACACAAATGAGAACAACAAATCAGCACCCTACTATATTTATTGCCTGTACTTAATCATGGATGCATTCACCAGTGTTTACTATTTAATTAATCAGAGAATGCCACTGAAAGTGTTTTGCAATCCTGAGGGTTAAGGAAAATTAGTAACATGAAAAAATTATTGTAGATATATATCTGCATCCATACATATCATCAAGTCTCTGTTACAATAAAAATATATAAAATGCATTATATTGTTAATTCAATGTTCCAAACAGATTAAAAGAATAAAAATCCCTAATTGACTTCTGGGGCTGTTACGTCTGCTTTTAAATTTTAAATTTGGCAAAAGAGTAATACATTGCTTAATGTTAGGACCTACAGCAAATGACAGTCATAGGAAGATGTGGTTTGCAATGTAGCCTTTTGTGGTGGAGATCTTGTTTAATAATTAGGATGAGGATAAAGAGGAAATGGGTAGAGATTGTACTAGTGGGTAGGCGTTGAAGTGTGATGGTACTGCGTGTTCTTTTGAGCAGCTATCTGCTGTAGCACATTTAATTGGTTACCATGGTTTCCCTTCCTGCAAATTCTATTGTTGTGATACTGAGAACGAATCGAAATAAGGTTCTGCAGCATGATTTAAAAAAAAAGGTAATAATGTGAGCTGTGATTATGAGTCATGTTTTCTTTATGTTCAGGGGTTAGGGCACATTCAAGATTATGTAGCACCAGGAAAGAATTCTTGAGGTGAAATAAATGTCAAAAATTAGTAATCTTTATTTTAGTTGACCAACTACATGTATTGTGCAAGAAATTCATACACTTTTTCTCTCCCTAGATTATGAAATTGTGTTAAGAAACTAGCCACTGGCATTTCAAAAGGAGACCTAATTGGTGGGCTATTAGAGCACAATGCTGCAGATGAACCTTTAAATTTCAGAGGACAACTGCTTTGGTAGCTGGATTCTGATTATTTGCAGTGGGCTCTTCTGGGACACGTGTGTAGTGCTGTTCCAGAACACGCGTTAATTGCTGTGGGATTACTTACGCATGTAGAATTCAACATCTGCAAAAGGCTTCTCGAATTCAGAGGTTAGAACTCTGCATCTGCATTCTGAAAAGCCCTGTTGTACAGACTGGGACAGGGGAGAGCAATGCGGGAAAGAAGAAATGTTTGAAACTACTTTCTACGTGATAATAGCTGAGTTACATTTCTTGAATTATGGATGTATCAAAATTTGGTCTAGTTTATCCTGAATCCACAGCTGATCTATAAGTAGTCAGAAGGAGCCCAGCAAAACAGTAGCTAACTGCATCCCTTCACTTTACCATGGTAACTGTGTTCTGACATCATGCTAATTGGTAGGAAAAAAATTATAAAGACCATTTTAAAGACTAAACTTTGCATATCTTTCTGTGTATTTTTTAACCTGATTTGCAAATGCAGTGATTGGCACTAGCAAGGGCTGAATTCAGTTTCTAGAAACCTTTCTAAAATATTCACACAATATTCCTTGGTTGCTAGCTGAAAAACCCCGGGGAAAATGTGCTAATAAATTTTGGAGCTTGCTCTTCTGCTCTCAGGTAAAACAACTGGCCCTATATTTAAATGATCTTCCATATAAAAAGTTTCTTTTCCTATATAAAATTTCACACTAAATAATACACTACTGGTAGCTGAACCTTGTTATTGACAAACTAACAGAAACAGCATAGGTGTCCAGCATGTCATCTGCCTTATGTAAGTCACCTGGGCCCTACCAGGATGGCTTCACTTAAGTATTTATAATAATAATAAATAGCTACTAACTTTAATGAGTAATTAACTGGCTACCTAGGTCCTCCCACAGATTAGAATGCTTTTTTCCTTATGGTTCACGTCTTCTTGCTGTGTTCTTGTTCTCGTTCCCTCCTCTTCCCATCTGTTGTTGTTGTCAGCTCTGTTTTCTTTTGGCTACAGTGTCTAATTTATCTTTGGCAATTCAGTTTGCTGCAGTCTTTCTCCCGCTTGTGTAAGTTCAGCACTTCTCAGAGGAATATTCTCTGCTTCGGTGGTGTTGTGAACTTTTTTGGTAGAACTTGTCCAAGACATGTCTGTGCTCAGTGCACACAGCTCATGTTCATTTTATGCCATGTCCTTTACCCTTACTGTAGCTCCTTTTACATCACAAAGATCTACTGTAATCTGTTGCACAGTGGAGGCATTGGGCTTGTGGTGAGGTACTGTAGTGGAGCTCAGAAGATCTGGGCTCACTTCTTGGCTTCACATATGGCTTGGCTTAGGTCTATTAAGTTTTGCATGCCTCATTTCTCCATCAGAGAGGATTTTTTCTCTCCCCTATTGTCTCACATGCCTGTTCAGGACAAAAGCCCAGGATCTCTTAAAAATGGGCCAGACAGACAGAAAGTTGTAGCCCATGTCTCAGACTACCTCCAGTCAGAGTTCCTGAGCAGGAATCTGTGTTGTACTGTGCTATTTTTATGGTGTATAATGTCTGCCGGGTTTGAAGCTTCTAGGCACTGCTGGAGTTGAAATAGTAAAAAGTCAAATTGTAGTACAACCAGTTGATAAATAAATTGTGTGTTCAAGTACATGGCAGGCATTGCGCTCTCCTCCCCGCCAAAAGCATGCACATCGTTTCTGTCTCCTGTGGGTTCTACTGGAATGTCTCTTTTTCTCTACTGCCCCTAGAAAATGCTAGTTAGTCCTTTTGATTGGCCTCGTCTTTTGTATGGTTTTGGAATATATATTTAGAAATTTTTATACCTGCAGAAACACCTTGATTCCTGTGCTTCATTAGTAAGCAGAAAAGTCCTTCAGCTTTAGATACTATGGATGCTTTATAAACATGTTTTCAAGACAACACACAATAACCTTCTATTGTTGTTTAATCTCATAATTGTTTTCATCAAAACATCTATGAATTATTCAAACACTAAAACAACTGACAGCAGTAAATGTTATCTGGCCCAGTTTTCCTCTTCCTTCTCCCTCCTTTATGCTTGGTGTAGCTCAGCTGATGTAAGTATGGTTCCTCCTGATTTGATAGGCACGAGGAAGAGAAGCTAATTTTTTTCTTCTATATCTTGAGATGAATAAATGAACTCTAACAGTTTCAGTAAAAAATTGACATCTGCCCTAGCTATTGCTTGCACTTGCACAAAGGAAGAAATTGTATTCTAGAAAAACAGAATAAAATAGTAAAAAAGCTATCAGTCTTCACTGATGAACTGTTAGTAGCCCCAAAACTTCTAATAGCGCATGTTATATATGCAGGAACCATTTCAGTTTACATTATTATGCTTGTTTATTGTTAAGGAATACAGCTTTGAAGAGAAACCATTTTAGAGAGCAGGATGAGTATAATGGTGAATCTCAATGTTTGCAAAAATGTAATGAATGAGTACCAGAAGATCAGAGATAGAATACATTGAGAAAACAAGCTAAGTGAGTAGCAAATGCTGTAATAGCTTTAAGTAAGTTAGGTAAACCTGCACTACAAGGTTGAAATTAACAGTGGCTTAAGGGAAATCTGATTTGACAAAATCTCTCTGGAACAGAAATCTTACTGTAGTTATTTTGTATATAAGGGATTTTTTTTTTTTTTTTGAGACCTTGAACAACAACCTGCCGTGTACATTAAAAAAAAAAAAACCAAATCAAAAACCAGGAACAACAACAAAACCAGTATTTCTCTACTCTGCTCTCCAGAAACTCTTTTTGCACTTGCAAAACTATTTTATGATAAGGACATTTCCTTGAGTTTTGACTTGATGTCTTCCACTCGGATTTCCTTGCTATACTGAATTAAAATACGCATACTGTTTTAGGAAGATAAATTAAGAGAAAGTTGCTTTTAGTGTGAGAAGGTCTATAGAAGCAAAACAGAAATATGACAGTCATGAGTAACTTCTAAACTAAAAGAGGGAAGATTTAAAGTAGATATTAAAAAAAAAAATTTATTATGAGGTTGGTGAAACACTGGAACAGGTTGCCCAGAGAGGTGGTAGATGCCCCATCCCTGGAAACATTCATTGGACGGTGTTCTGAGCATCCTGGTCTAGGTTAAGATGTCACTGCTTATTGTAGGGGTATTGGACTAGGTGACCATTAAAGGTCCAACCCGAACCATTCTGTGTCTCTATGAACTTAAGCACTTGTAAGAAAAGCTGCTCTAAGTGAAATAATAGAAATGAACATGTTTGAGCACTATACTGTGGCAGTTCTCTCTCCATAGTACACAGCTGCAGTGGAATTTCTGTTGCATTTCCAAAGTTGTTCTACTTCTAAATATACCAGAAAAACAGTATCATATATGACCTAAAATGAAAACTTTATACATATAGAGTAAAATTTGCATGCACATTTTGAAGTTCACTGAGCTGGCACTGGTGAGGGCTGATACCTTAACTTTGAAGAATTGAAACACAATTCTATTTTAAAGGAATATGAAAGTTCTTAGTAGCATGAAGGCACACTGTAAAATTAACTCTTGAATAACATTTCTTAAAAATGTCGGTAAAGAACTGTAAGCATTTACTTAATATGAAACTGTGAAAGTTTACTAACATTCATGTTAGTATAGGTTTCCAAATACTTTCAATTAAAGAGAAGATATCAGGCTTTTAATACATTCCCACATGTATATAGAATTCAAATGTGTCTCAACCTCTAACCATAGTAAGCCTTTTTGCAGGAAGCACAGAACTTTAATCAGGTAGAAAAGGCAGTAAAACATTGGTATTGATTCTGATACAATTGTCAAATCAATCCCAGCAATTTATATTGAGTTTAAATGGAATAGGGCATGTAAGCACAGTACTAAGGAGAAGTAATGTATCTGTTCGAAACAAACAGGTTATTTTCAAATGCTTATCATTGATCAAGTTATCTTAAGTGATCTGACTGCATATTAATAGCATACTCCTTGATCAGCTGACATTTGTTCATAGTTTGACATGGTGAAAATCGGCTGTTAATAGTAAAATAAGACATTGAGACAAAAGAATACATTTCTTATTTTGTTAGATTTTTCTTGTGAAACACTCCATTACGCATACCAAGGGCTGATAACACTTTGTCTTCATTGTTTTCAGCAGCTGTTGCCTACTACCAATGCCCTAGAGCAGTTAGTTTGCCCCTGACAGTGCTTATGATCCACAGGGAAGTGCCATTGCCCTGGTCCTCACTGCCTGGTTTTTGTAGCACACTATCTGCACAGTATTGTTTTCCCAGTTGGACAAGGAAATCTGGGAAGTGATGCAGGTAAAAGTCTCTCAATTGACAGAGACTGCTGGGAAGCTGTTGTCAATGGCACAGCACAAGCTCTATTTTTTTTTATTTGACCCCAGTTAGACAGAGGGAGTTGAGGATTGTGTCTGCTTTGGCATGGGATCGGCCCACTGCAGTTCCAGGTCTGGGGTTTGTTTGCTGTTCTGAAGGATGCCATACATTTTCCATGCTGAACTAAGGTATCATGCATTGAGCCAGTGCATGGGTCTTACCAGGCTTTAGGGATAATTTTATACTTTATTCATGTTTATAAGCAACAGTCAGCCAAACAGTGCTGCCCTTCCACATGGCACTGGAAAACTATCGATAGTGACTGTACTCTGCCACCCTTCCCAGCCATATCAGACAGTGAGGATTTTTTGTCCCCACTTATATAAAATGCACCTTTACTTTCAATCCCTAATGCATTTGATTTCATTTATACATATTGTGTTCTTGTAAAATACTGCTTAGGTTTTGAAAACTCTGTTATTTGTCAGTCAGGTACTCTGGAAAGTTGGCAAGTTCCACAATTCCTCATTCCTGGCCATCCTCAGAAATGTGGTTGCCAATAAATAATTAAAAAAAAAAAGAGTTGCTCTCAGGAGTTGGAGACCTTCAGCGGTAACTGTGTAGAGGTGTTGGCTGCATGCAAGGGTTATGTTTATTTGACAAGGAAATAGGCCAAAGGAGGATCTGTGGAATAATTTGTTTTCATTCCCAAGAACACAGCATGATCAGGAGACATACCTGATTGCAAGATTGCTTATATTCCTGTGGCTTTTTATGGAGTGTCAAGTCTCTAGTTATAAGTGTTGGTTGAGAGTTTTCAGAAGTTAGAACTGAAATTCTGGCACCTGATTTTAAGTAAGACTTATACATTCTGGCCACAAAGCACATTAAGACACTCTTTCTCCAAGGGAAGATTAAGTCCAAGTGACCTTTAGGCTCGGACTTACCATTTCCCAGTTCAGTGTATGAAGTTGCTTGAAACTAAGGAGGACCTGCGTAGTCCTGAGGGGCATTAACTTTGTGGTCTGGTTGCAGCTACACATTCTAAATAATGCCTTTGTCTAGAAAGTCTTCTCATCATAAAATAGCCTGTGAAAGTGGTGAATAGCTACTGTACAATTCTGTATGTGGACTGTAAAATCCATCTTCTCAGGTGGTAAGAAAGTATGTACGGGCTCTCGGTCCTTCCCTTCTTCCTTTTGTTTCTTCAGTGAATGCTGCACCCAGGGTAGGTGGCCGATTCTGAAGCCCATCTCTCTCATGGTATGATACCTAATTCAGCTCCTCGGTCCTTTATTACTGGCCACATTTGCTCTACCGTTTAATACATTTTCCCACATCGTTATCCACTCTGCCCCACTGGCAACCAGAGGAACTAGACAAAGTGATTGCTTTTCAGACCACTTGGAATAAAAAAAGTCTTTTATCTGTAGTCCTGCTGCTTGCAAACAAATGCACAGTGGACACAATGAGACTGTTTGACATGTCAGAGGCCTTTTTCTTTTTCTTGGAAAAACATCCAGTGCTCCGCTGTTTAAACCAAAAGAGAACATACTTTATCTGTGTCCTGCTTTCTATTTCTTAAACAAAAGCCAGCTGGTACCAGTGCTTGTCTCTTGGAAGAGACTATCAGGAAGTTGAAATATCAAATCTTGGTTCTACTTAGTTGCCACGGTGATGTATAATTAACAAGACTTCAGGAATGTTATAGAAAGTAAACATAAGGAAATGGTAATGGAAAAATTTAAACCATAGTTTTAAGTAAGACTGAAAGGACTGAAGATTAAATTTTAATTAATAATTTCCAATTGAACAAGTATATTTGTTTTTGTATTGTAATTTGATCAAAACAGTGTCATTGTGTGGTCAGGAAAACTTTCAAATTAATTTGAAAGAAATAAAACAGGATTCTGAGATGCTATTGACGATACAGTTTTTGTAAGAGATTGGTGTTTCATTGATTGGTGGGGATTTGGGGGGGGTTATCTCCTTACTACTAATAAGATTCTATTTGAAAAACAGTATGTTTCTTCACAATGTATCCAATAAGAAAATAATAGAGTAAAAAGTTTGGTTTGGAACAAATGGGAAATAAGATAAAGGCAAACAATTAATCTCTTGGAAATCCTATTCCTTATAGTATCTCTCAAAGATACACTTTATATGCAGCAGTCTGAACAGATGTACAGCATAGTGACTGCTTAGTAAAACATACCTGGGGCAGGAGTGCATGCCTTCTGACCCTGATGAAAAGAGGACTAACCCTCTAAGAACTTATGTTTGTTCTCTGTATTTGGTCATCTTGTTCTTCAGAACTAGTTTTAGACTTCAGGGGGTGTTGCTAAAATCAAGGCACCATGCACACTTAGTAATAGGCCGTGAGATGTTTTTCTGTGCCTTATTTTCTCTTGAGAAGTTTAGTGTAATACTTTTTCTTCTGGAAAGCTGAGAGCAGAAAGTGACCTTCAGCTTGTTTAAAACTCTGCTCTAAGTACTGTCAGAGCAGATGTTACTGGTTAGAGCAGCAGTTCACCTGCATCTCTTAATAAAGGTAATTCTGATGTATATTGTCATTTAAGGCCCATTGTTCTTTACCTTCAAACTTATTTGGTTCTCCCGATGAAGTTTAACATCAAGGTGCTTGTATGTGCTCAATGTGCATTATTCCCCTTGACTTGAGCAGATGACAGTGAAGGTTGCTCATTTTGGCACTGCAAAGTGCTGAGCACTCTTGGCTCATCTTGACTTCTCTGACAGTCAAGGGTATTCAAGGAGGACGTCTCGTGGTCAAAGCTTGTTTGCCACACACTGTGTTGAGTATAAAGATGCTCTGAAGAGTGAGCCTTCTGCTGGAACTTAAGACATTATCTTTCTGCTTTCTAAATTACTTGTATTCACTCAGAACTGCATCTTTTGATGAAATTAGGATCAAGTAAAAATTTATTTCTTTCTGTCACTTTGTAATTTCTTGCATTTCAGTTTGATTCAATGAACTTCTAGTTTGTGTGGCATAAAAATATGCATGGAAGTAACTATTAATTTGCAGTAAAATGCCCATGTAGTTTCTACATACCGTATTCTCTTTCCTAACTGAGCAGGATGCAGATTCCTGAGGGCTCCCTCACATTTGAGTCTTATGTAGAAATATGAGCTTCTGAAATTGCTGTCACTATCAGACTATTGATAGGGGGATGGGAAGGTTTGGCATTTTGATTTAGAACACAAAAAAAAAAAGAAAATGCAGAACCCAGAACCATGTATTTTTACCCATATTTTCAAGAAGAGTGTAATATTTTACCTGAGCCAAGGTCTAAAATTAATTATACTTTCTGCTGTTTGGCAAGGCCCCACTGAGAAGAGGAGCCACTTCAGCAAAGTACCAGTGTTTACTGTGTTTCTTAACATCTCCTATGAAGCATTTGATTGTAAAGTGAAAGCAATCCATCCTTTCAAATTTAGTTTTTAATACTTATTTGGCAGATCTGACCTTGTAAGGGGGCCCAGTACCCTTGCTGCTGTCTGACCAAGTAGCAACATTGGAGTGAGCTGTGAAAGTAGCTTCTTGCCTCCATCTTCTCCTCAGGAAGTGTGTTGGTTGTTGCCAAGTGCAAACACGAGTGTGTTTTCACATGTTTAGACTGCTTAGAGGCAGAAAATTGTTGCAGATTCTATGTACAGTTTGTGAAAATATGCTACCATTCAGGTAAAATTGGCATTCTTATGGTTGCTAAGAGCCTGTATCTAAATCCTATTCAACCCTGATGCAGAATGGCCAGTGTTGGATAGCTTTCATGTTATGTATCCTGTATATTACAAAGATTTGCTTGAAGCTTGGGACTTAACAAGCATAACACAGAAGGACTTTTGTACAAAGCTTGAAGAGTTAGTCCTGGGCCTTTGGCCAGGAATAAAGAATGCTTGCCCTTGTGCCATTTTGTCCTGTGCTGCTCCGGTTCTGGCAGCAGTTCTGCTTCAGTGTAATTGTTGGCACTGAAGCTCAGCTGAACCCTGAACGGCCTCTTCCTGCAAGCAAGCAGGGACGCAGAGGTCTGAGACGGCATCAAAACTCCATATTGATCAACTGTAATAGAGGACTCTATTATGAGAACTCTTCATATCAGAGCCAAGCAAATTGACTATGGTGATGTAGTAGTAATGTACTAAAAAAACCCATAAGAGTGTGAAGTAATTTTTCACTTTTTCCATGGCATAATGGAGAGGCTAAAAGAAAAAGAGAACAAACAGCTCCTTCTGGGACAGTCACTGTTTTGGCTATCTATCTGCAGTTGTTGTTGATTTCTCCTTCCTATCTGTGTGAAGTAGTGGTTCTCCACTTGGCTGGACCAGACACAGAGCGTAGTCACAGCTTTAAGTGATAGAGTGTTTTTAATTGTTTGCAAAGGCTTGCTTACTCTTATTTATTCTGCTTACTGTTCTTTAAAAAAAAACACTTTCCCATTTCATTGAGGCAGATTTGGAAGTCAAACCAGAAACTTCAGACTCTACTACGATGGAAAACACTTTGTTGGGGAGAAACGTTTTGAGTCCATCCATGACCTGGTGACAGATGGATTGATTACTCTTTATATTGAAACGAAGGCAGCTGAATACATTTCCAAGATGACAATAAATCCAATTTATGAACACATAGGATATACAACTTTAAACAGAGAGCCAGCACACAAAAAGCATATGCCAACCCTGAGAGATGAACATGATGGCAAAGAGTCTACAGGAGAGGATGAGGTAGCAGAAAAGAGGGTAAGCAATTGTTAACCCACACTTTTTTTTCTGTTAGACTTCTTTTAACCTTCTCACTCTGCTATGAAGTACTAAAAGTATCTGCAGATGTTTAGTCTAGGTATTGATTTCCAGTGTTACATTAATAGTAATATTTAAACTGGTTATAGAATTTTATAGTGGTAATTTTTGCATATTACAAATTTTCATGATTTGGCAGTTAGTTGTTTGTGCTTGTGAGATTCCTTTCTTCAGGTATGTTTACAGTTAGAGATGTTACCATTAAGCCATTCCTTTATTTCAAATGGGCAAAGAGTATTTAATCTTTAAATTGTTTACATGTATAAGACAACTGCATTTGGGTCAAAAATTTTATTTTCTATTATATTCAGCATTCCCCAAACAAATGCATTCCATAATCCATTCAGTAGTGTGCATAAAATGACAGTGAAGTTGTCCACATTATAAATAAGACTGTTCATTAAGTTGATAAAATGTTAAAACATTTCACTTGGCTAAGTTCAGCCTGTCAGAAGCTGACAGAGCTATTTTTGGCCTCAGCCAGACTTACGAAGAAGGATTGCTCTCTTCAGAGAGTTGCAGTATCAGCTGAGAAGTAATTGCGTTGTGGATTATAAAAAAAAAAAAAAAAGAACAAGAAAGAAATCTTAGAACCAGTGAACATAAAAATGTTAAAGGAGGTTGGGAAGGTAATGGTCAGACAAAGCAGCTGCCTAAAATTTAATTTGTGTTTCAGTGACTGAAGTTAAAAAGAAAACATAATGTAAATTCCATTGTGTTAAATTAAATACTTTGTTTATTGAAAATCTGACATATGAAGGTCTTTTTTAAAGTTATTTTTACACATGTGTAGGTGTTAATGCATGTATAATAGTCTGATATGTTCCCCTATTTTGCAAACTTCAGAATGACATTAGAGTATCTAATATAGTGCTTGGAAGAAATGCTAACCTTAGTTGGGATCCTTTCTCTTTCCAATCAGAAATATGTCTGTGATTTTAGGTTTTTTGAGGTGGAGGAAAGGTCTGACTGACAATTTCCAACCTACATGACTATTACAGTGAAACTAAGCTCTGTAAGGAGTACACAGAGAGAGGAGGCTTGTAGCTTTGGTCCTTCAAATCCTCCTTCAGCAGAATCTGTCATTCCGCGCTGAATTTGCTGAGAGATGAAGCACCTAACTTAGCTTAAAGTACAAATCTTTGCCGTTATCAGATCATCTTGACAAAAGAAATACTGGTGGGGATATTGAAGCTAGCTGGCCACGTTAAATATCTAATTTCTTGCCTGTTGGGTAGCAGTAGTAGAGGGGTGAGTTATCACTCACAGTTCTTGACAGCTGCTGCTTTCAGCGTGCTGTTTCAAAAGGATTTTTTTTTTGCATATTATCATAGACAGTTTATTATAATGCAAAGCCTGGGTAAAAATCTTCTGTAAGACTTCTGGAAGTCATTGCTTTGGGTTTCTTTGGTAAAATTAACTCTTCCTGCATTTAGAAACTTTCAAGTGACAACTGAACTCTGTTCTCTTACAACATTTTTTAAATCGATGAAAAAGTGTTCATAGTAAAGGAATTTCAATGATTAGTATTGAAGAATGCTGTTTTTTCCATAGATTACATTGTGTTATGTCACTCATCAACACGGTATTTTGAAATATTTTTCATTAAACAGCTCAAGGACTATTGAATATTTCTCAAAGATTGAAATTTTAGCTGAAAAACATTTAGGTTAGTCATGTAATCAAAAAATCACACCCTCTTTGTCTGGAACTTAAAAACAACTAAAGGGGCTTCATCCACAACATAGTTCAACAGCAGTGGTGTTTTCTGTCCCGAAGCACAGCTTTTGAGCCTTTGTCCTTATCATGGAACCATGTTGATGTGAACACACTGAGGCATATAGACATCGGAGTATAGTTAATTGTGGAGATTTCAGTTTGCTTCTTGAGTCATTATCCAGTTGGGATTGCTACCCGTGGCTGCATGGGAAAGGTACAGTGTGATCTTTCTCACCGTGGAGTGGCTTGGAGGTGACATCTTTGCTGCCTTTGCAGCTCTCAGGGTTTTGGTGGAAAATGACACATTGTCCTTTCACCCAGCAAATCTCCAAGGAGAGTAAGGCCTTCAACCCCATGACCAACACCTGATCCCAGAAGCAATCTCAGCATTTGGAACAAGCAGACATTTATAAATAGGTCAAGTGGTTTTTCTTTCTTTTGGTGGGAGGGATGGCAGAGTGATTCCTGTTGTCCAGTATAAAGAGAGTACCGTTGAATCTCAATGAATACAAAGAAAGTTGTTCAAAGTCCAACAAAAAAACCCCATTGTCTTATGATCTAAGCAGCAAGATCTCTGTGCCCATTAGCCCCCTGGTGAGGATGAAGATTCTGCAGGGTGTACAGTATTTGGCAATTAATGCACCTCTGTCAGTTCTATACTGTAGTTGCACAGTTCTCCTGACACAGTATGTCTCCTGCTCTGTAAAGAGAGAAAGAAGCCTGGGCCTTTAATATTGGTGGTCCTGAGCCTAAATGTGTTCCCGGAATTGCAGAGGCTGTTCAGATACAAATCTAAACTTTGTGCCTGTTACTGTTGCCCAGTCATTTGTGGGTGGTGTATGAAATATAAGCCCTTCAGAAAGAGAGACACGAAGACACAGTCACAGCCTGGGAACAGCTGGTGGGAATGAGTTTCACTTTCTGCCATGGAAACTGAGCAGTTAAAGAACACACCCCAAGCTTGAGAATGAAATATTAAAGAGCACTCACCTAATCTTCAATTTGGAGGGGTGCGGGGGGGAGAGCAGTAGCAGGGAATGCCTCATATTAGTGTAAGATGCCTCCCAGCATGCACTAGAAATACTTTATTTGGGCCTCACTCTTTTCTGCAATTAATGTATAGTAGAAATTCATCATGTGTTCGGGTGACACTTCTCATATGCAATACCTGAGCCTTAATAAAGGGTAAAGATTTAAAGACCAAAAGAGATGAAAAGACAAAAATTATGCAATCATCAGATAAGGATGGTAGGACACAAATGACAATACGATTGAGTCCTTCAAGAGACCATACTGTGGTATGATTTAAGGTGCAGTTCTTAATAGGAAAAGCATGAGAATATAATCCACTGCACAGCATGTACTTCAGTTTGCGAGAAGGAATAGGACTGCATACCATATACAGGTATATATTAAAAATTGAAATTCCTTGTTAATGATTTAATGCTTTTCATAACCTATGAAGGAATCGATAAATAGTCAGAGATAACTGGAGGAGTGGAGATGCAAACAGGAGAGTGCTTGTCATGCTTGAGTGCCCCACATACACATTTTAGCTGCTGGGGTAAAAAGGTAATTCTGGTTTCCAAACCAGTCTGCAGATTGTTCAGAACTCAATTGTGGAGACTTCGTGGTCTATGTGTTAAGAAAGGGCCAAGATTAATTTGAAAGAGGGCTTCCTGTGTGGATTCAATCTGTATGGCCTAGTGTGGAAGTGGAAATAATACTGAGTATCATAAGATTTAGTATTCCTCCTGTGCTTTGAATGCTGATGGATCTCTGAACATTCTCCACACTCAAATGTAATTATGGTCTTAGAGCAGATGACTTGATTCAGTTAAATACCTTATAAAATTGGTAGCTCTCAGAAATTAGTAAATATCTAGATACATATATCAAAGTCCTTCTTTAAAGCCCTGCAAACATGTTTTGGGTGTCTTTTTTATTTTTACATGCTTTTGATTTCTTTATATTCATGTAAGAAGTTTTATGAGTGATTGATTCAAGGTTTAATATTTGTTATGAGGAAATGAAATCATTAGTTTTGAGTTATCCTGTATTTCAGAATGAAATGCTGAGGTTAATATTAGGATAGCAACTGAATCACATTTATTCATGTTTACTTTGGTGATACGTGCTATTTCTTCACAAAACTTCAGTGGTTACAAACCAATTGAAGACCCCTTCTAGACTGTACTGCACTCAGTTCAATTCCTATAGATGGAAGGAATTGAGAGGTTTGTGGCACCAGTCACCCAACAAAGGCAGTCTTTTTTCTGTTTCAGTGATGTTAGTGGTGACACCATTTTTTCCTCCGTAATAATGAAGGCTAATTTTCCGCAGCCCCATGCAAAGAGATCTGGAAATGTAAATCTGTATCATTTTACTAGAAAACATGCTTTTACATCTGCCTCCAAAGATAATCCAGACTACAAAATTAAATGCAACCTCTTTGTACATTTCTAATGGGTTCATAATACATTCCACACACAAAGTCAAGGATCATACTTATGGGTGTTCGCAGAGAGAACTTTCCAACCTTGAAATGACACTGATATTTTTGTTAATGACACTACTACTTTTTTACTTTGGCTGTCAGTCAAATCTGTTGGTAAGATTTCCTTAAACCCTTCCTTCACCAAGGTTTTGTATTTTATCTTCAGTGAAAGGACATGAGAAACTGTATAGCTGAGGAAGTTACAGCAGGCTGTCAGAGAAGCACAGGCACCCCTATCAAGGTCTGTGATGGAGGAAGACAGCTTTGTACAGCACTGTTTGGTGCCCAGTGATGCCAATTCTGGAACTGATAGCAGCTAAAAAGAAGATGTGGTCTTAATAAGAGAGGAAAGTGTGGTTTGAGACTTTAAGCAATCTTCATGCTGGAAAGTTGTTTGAAATATTTCCACTTACTTGAATTAAGAGAAAATATGGGCATATAATGTATACAACATCTAAACAAGCCATAGCTATAACAAGGGTAGTGATGAAGCAATAACGTTCAGGAAGGATAATGGGGTGCTGGAGCAGGTCCAGAGAAGAGCAGCGAGGTTGGTAAAGGGACTCAAGCACAAGTCCTGTGAGGAGAGGCTGAGGGAGCTGGGGTTGTTTAGCTTGGAGAAGAGGGAGGCTCGGGGGGACCTCATCGCTCTCTACAACTCCCTGAAAGGAGGCTGTAGCCAGGTGGGGGTTGGTCTCTTCTCCCAGGCAACCAGCAGTAGGACAAGAGGGCACAGTCTTAAGCTCTGCCAGGGGAGGTTTAGGTTGGATATTAGGTAGAAATTTTTTACAGAGTAATCAGACATTGGAATGGGCTGCCCAGGAAGGTGGTGGATTCACCATCCCTGGAGGTTTTTAAGATGGGACTGGATGTGGCACTTAGTGCCATGGTCTAGTAACCATGGCGGTATTGGATCAAGGGTTGGACTTGATGATCTTGGAGGTCTTTTCCAACCTGGTTGATTCTATGATTCTATGAAAAGTACAGCTAAGAAATGTTTACCTTAAAGTACATTTAAAAGATGCAGGAGACTGAGCAGTGAAGAATTCCATGGGTTAACTTGAGGAGATTGTCAACTCTTTTCTCACAAATGTTCCTTTCCAGTCCCTGCGCGGGTGTCCGTGACAATCACTCTGTAGGTTTAATGTAATTTATAAATAAAACATAACTCTGTGGAAGGCAGAGACTTCTATTTATTTCTTCTGGGTTTAGCCCATCTTTCAGCAGAGACTTCAAAGCATAGACAATTTTGTCAATACCAACAAAGTTCTTTGCAGGATGAAAGACAAGCCTACTTTTGAGGTAGCTGCTCCAGCATATCAGCAACACTGTACTCAGAAGAGTTTCCCCCAGCCTCAGTCTTCCTCATCTCTCCTTTCTATGCACTAGCATTTATGGTGGTGGGGAACTGGTGTCATATATTTCTTCATATATGGCACATGCAGTTCCAAGCTAAGACTGCAAATGGTTACAATGCCTTTTTACAGGGATATATATGTCTTTAACTTAACCCTATGTTTATTAATACCCAAGAAAGGAGAGTTAAGTGCATGTGTTGCCCAGCGTGCAGACATCAGCACAAAGAAAATTCTTCTCTCCAAACTGTGGGGTGCTTTTTCTACTCATAATTACCAAGAGTAACCTCCGCCATTATTTATGTTCATTATGGCAGTAAAATTGATTCACTAAAAAAGACTATATAAACTGATCTTGTTTTAAGATTCAGAACTTCCAAATGAAGCGTACACTTTGTTAATTTAAACCCCAGGTCAGACACTGAATATCTAGTTTACTTTTATCAGTATCTCATGCTTACAAAGGATAAATTAGCAAGCAAGACTTGTTTTTTAAGGGTCTCTAACTGGACCTGTAGCTCAGCTCCAATGCTAAACACTGTCCCATAGCTCTTTGGTTTTTCCCAGGCCAAATTCTTTATTCTCCTCTTGGTGCCAGCTCTGGTTGGTTCTCAGCTGTGCTCTACTAGTTCCTGCAGGTTATTAATGCCATGGAAATGGCATCCCAGCTGATTCCAGTTAGCCTCACAGGACCTTGTTTGCCTGCCTGCCTGCCTGCCTCCCTGCCTGCCTGCCTGCCTCTGGGGCGAGGGTTGGGGGGATCTGTCTGTCTGTACCTTCAAAGCACATTAATTTAATGCTTACACAATAATGTGTGGGATTATTGTGAAGTAAAAGTTGTGTGTTTGTGTTGGTAGCCTGATTGCATGTTGCTGATCTAGTATGACAAGGTTCAAAACAAATAAGGCTCCACAAACTTCGGACACTGAGGAGTGCCTTAGGTCAGGTTACATTTCAAGCACAAACTGCACCTCCTGTTGCTCTGCGACTCCTGTAGAGGTGTTTCCTCTGCTGTGTAGGTAAGCACAGTTGACAATCCTGCTTCAGCCTTTTGTAATGGGTACGAGTCACTTCAGTGCTTGCTGAGATGACCTTTCAAGTTACTGTCTGCTTTTTCAGCTAGGTGTGGCTCTCTTATGATTTGGCATGTGAGATGTGTACACAAAGATACAATCTTCAGAAAGTCTGGTGTCCAATTATACTGAGACAGGCAGCTGCTGTGAAATGGGGGGGGGGGAGGGAAATCTTTCCGACTCACACATCAGACCCTCAGCAAAAACGTGGTGAGTAATTACCCTCAGCATATGCCCTGTGCCTGATTGAGCCTTTGTAAGATGAATAGTGTACATAACTGTTAAAAAGGCTGTAAAGCAGTACAGTTGCTGTGCAATTAATTCTGAAGAATAATGCTTGTTACTGATAAAATGAAACCATTAGCAGTGAATAAACTACTCTTTTCCTGTTTCTCCATGTTGTGAGGTCAGTCAGTGTGAAGCCCTCACGACAGTTCTTTTCAGGGTTTCTAACGGTGGTTTGGATCTGGCTACATTTTTATTGCCCCTCAAAAATTACTGTATAGCCCTAGCCTCTCTTACATATACTGTCAGAAGTCTCCTTCCTTTTTAACTGGGATAGGCTAGTACAAGAAGACTCACAGGAAGGGAGGAAGTAGTCTCCCTTCGCTCTTGAAGAGCCAAAGATGATAGCTTTCTTTGGGTGCTCTTCAGGGTGAGAGAGTTTTCCTGTCCTGGTGGACCTTGGTAGATGGGACATAGAAATACAGAGGTCCAGCTCAACTCCCAGTGAGCAATGGAGAGGCATCATGGCTTCAGCCTTAGCACACTGTAGGAGTCTTCTTACCTTCCCTTATGGGCCTCACACTTGGGGTTTCCAAGGCTGGCTAGATGTACAGCGGGGAAGCCCCACAGACATACATAAGGAAATAATAATTTTATTTCCCTGCTTTTTAAAACCCCCCTGTGATTACCCTTTACTTTTTGTGCTTTCTCAAAACTGAATAATCCATGCGGTGGCCAAAGAAAGGAGAAAGTGGGTCTCTCTCAGAGCTACCTCTAAATCAGGTGTGTGGTTCTCTTTTATTTCTTATGCAAAGGCTTTCTGGATGGTGAGGGACTGCAGTGGGTTGCTAGCTGGCAGCTCCCTCGTTTGTTGTTCTCATTCCTTAGCTGTATGAGTTTTGGGTCTTTTTTTTCTAACTCCTCCTCCCATCTGGCATCTCCTAATTATTTTCTATTACTAATCACTTCTCCAGGAAACAGACTGGACTGTTGAATTAAGAGCCCTATAAAAGGATAATTTTGTTATTTACAAGTTTCTTACCTCACTTAGTCTTTATAACATGACACTCTATAGCTGGTGATAATCACCTTGGGCTATGATTGTGTCCAATCTCATAAACTGGGCAGGGTCAGGTCTGGTCAGTAGTAGAACATGAGAGTCCCAAGGAAAAGCTGGGGCTGTGGGAAGTGCAGTTGGTAGCACCTTTGGCTGTGAACTAATATCTGGTGTGTCTTGTGTTTTATGCCTTCTTAACAACATGTAGCCTGTTCAAACCTGCACTCAGTGTCTGACTACCAGGTATTTTCTCTGCTTACCCCTCTCTCTATTCAGATAAACTCCTTTCTTTCCTTACTGTTTGCTCTGTCTGTGTATGTGTCTAGATGGGAGCGGGAAAAGCATTTTATACTGGTCAGTGTGAACATGCTCACAAGTTCAAATCCATGTCATTTGGCTTCTGTACAAAGATGGAAAGGACGTGAAGCTGTGGTGGTGTGGTGTGTCATCCCCCCCTCCGGTTAGAAAATCCCCTGATAGGCAGGCACATCTGCTCCACTAATAATTGCCCATTCATAAGTGGTTACCAAATCCTTAAGACCCATGAAGAGTGAAATGATTGTTTTAGAAGTGGTAGCAGAAAAAGAAGCAGTTAGGAGTGCCTAAATGAAGTATTAGACTGTAAAAATAAAAAAGAATAACCATTTATCCTTTGCTTAATGCCACAGCTGATCTGTTCTGGCCCTTGTTTCTTTCTTTTTAATCTTTCACAAGAAAAATGTATTTTCAGCTGAAACTTCTCACGCTTAATTTTAGTCTCTAGCTGAATGTTTTCTGACTTTGAACAAAGTAAGGAGAGCAGTTTTGTTACTAAGCTCAATAAACTACTTGCTCCTATTATTTCAAACCTGTCACACTTGTCATCAGCGAAGACAGCAACTCTTGACAGTTTTGCAAAGTCTTCCTTTGATCATTAACTTTTAGAACATAAAACTTTTCCATATTTAACCTTTTTTCTGCATAGCATCAGCAGTTAGAAACAGTGTTGCTTTTGGCATTTACTGTTCCTACAGTCCTAATGTTTAAGCAAGGTAAGAATTGCTGAAAGATCTGGTTCTCAGTTGATGAACAGTTCTTGCTCTAATCTTCATCATCTTAATATTGATATTCCTCCATACAACTTCCAAGATAATTACAGGATAATGTGTTTCTAATAGTGAAGTTCATATTATAATGCACTTCGATTATATTGCTGTTCAGTGGGGATTATTATTGCATTTTCTTCGAGCTTAAGCAGTTTGCCTAAGGAACATTAGAGCTAGCATCACAGAGTGTAATGTCCTCTATTAAGCCTTAGTCGTATGTGTATGTGATTTAATAAATTTTTTCATGTTTCCCAATTTGTGAATTAGATTAGTAGCACTTAGAGGCAAGCAGCTTTTACCTTTCCTGAGAGAGGATTGGAGGAATTCTGTGAAAATATGAAAGGCTATGTTCCCAATTTCCATTTTGCATGTAATGGTGAAATATTTTAAAAGCTCTATGCTTTATATCATGTAAAATAGTTTATTGGTAGAAGATTTCTGATGATTTTACATTGCTGAAAAAGTCTTGAAGCCATTTCCCAGAGTTAATATGGTAGTGAATTGCATTTGCATTCAGGCATTTCTGTGAATTGGCTGATGATTAGAGTTGAGATGTGTTTAATGCAAATGCACAAAAATTGCAAGAAATATTCTGTGTTGTTATGTTTCACAGAATTTCAAGTGCTCAGCCTCTAAAGTGACGGCTTCTCATTCCCTCCAGCCTCCATCCAAATCCTTGCTAGCGTTCATCGCAGCGCTGCAGTTGGGTGCCCGGGAGCTTCCAGTCACCTCTGTCACACTGAAGTTCGCAAGGCAGACGCACTGCTCAGCAAGCTGATCATGCTGAGAGCTTACTGGATAATTATTTTCTTTATAGGCCTTATGGGTTAATTCTCTTGGGCTATTTTTATTGTTGAAAATTCAAACCACCTCAGTGTCAGAAATAAGCAGTGTCATTAAGTGCTAGTTGACAGTGGCGGTACAAATGAAAAATTGCCCTGTAAGATGAGATGAAAAGCACGCTAAGAAAGAAGGAAGCAGATGTCCTGGTTTAACATTTTGTTCATTTCCAGTGAATTTAAGTAATGGAAATATACCCCAAACTTAATCTTTTAGCTTTGATGTGACCTATACTCACAATAAAAGCTGCTGTTCAAAAATTGCACACATCTGAAATCCCAAATGTACTGACTGGGACTTGGGTCTAGTGTATTTCAACTGAAAATAGACATCAACTAAACACTGTGTTGTAAGAAACCAGACTTCCTGAGGAGGGGGGTGGGAAAATAAAACCCCCTGGAGTCTCTCCTGTGTAACAGAGGTTGTATAACTTGTCCACATTCCAATGCTTCTCCCTCAAAAGGTAAATATTCTGCGTAGCCCAAATTTATGATGGGGAGTTGCACTGCCAGCCCCATTTTGAATCATTCAAATCATTCCATTTTCAAATCAAGTCGTTATTTAAATTTGTTTCAAAAATGCTGTGTTTGACCATTTGAGATGATGGTTTCTTGAGTGCCTGTCTCAAGAATTTTTAACAGTCATAGCTTTCTGTAGGGAAATGGGATGTTTCCTGCCCTTACATGAAAATTTTCATGATAGAGGCACTTTAAAATGTCAATTAGGAAACTAAGAGGGAATAAATAGGAAAGATGAACCATATGTGGAAAAGGAGAGAGGAGAAAATTGGAACACTGGTTAACAGAAATAAAATGGGCCTTTTCTGAGAATGTGATCAGGGATTAGATGATTTTATGAGTGGAAATAAACTGATAATTTGTTAATAACTGGTAATTTTAGTTTGGGAGCAGAGTATAATTCCACTGCCAATTCCACTCTGGTTTCATTCATTGCAGGTTTCAGAGCAGTCTTGATATAAATAGAGATTTATGCAAGGATAGTGGGAGCCCACTTGAGACTCATCTCAGTGGGTGATCAGCCCACCTCATTCTCCAAGTCTGCCTAATTGCATTGTATTAAATGAACAGACCCTGATCCACAGCACTGGTGCAGCTATGCTCATGGACACACATAGATGTAGAAAACTGGTAATTAGGGTCCACAAGGAGTGCTGGTGAGCACTGGGGGTCACCCCATTTTTTGTTGGTTTTTTTTTGTTTGTTTTTGTTTGGTTTTTTTTGCAGTGAGGTGGTCCATAATCGGGTTTACATCATTATAAATTTTGCAAGAATGTTGTGTGTATCCATGTGACAACTGTATTATTCCTTCAGGTTAAAAATTGGTTTCACCTTGACTCATGAATCATTGAATCAAATGGTAACTGAGGAAGGATTAGGAGACTTTGCATTCTTAGTCTTATTTATGCTAAATAAGTGTGACTATGGGCTGAAAGTATGTTAAAGAAAGAATCTATGACAGCACACGTATCATAGCAACATAGCTTATTCAGGAAGAAGCGGATGGATTAAAAAATAGAGGATATGCCAAAGGAGCAGGTGTAGTCTGAAATACCAAGAGTGTTTAGAAATTAATGAGCTGCAGTTTTCAATTACAACATACATTGAATTAGTCCAAATTGAATTATTGTGTAGAAAAAAAATGCTAATATTAGATGCATTAGACTGCCAGACAAGACTAATGTGAAATGAGTATTATATATCAGGTAAGAAAACATCAATGAGACACAGAAAGAAATTTCCATACTCTTGCCCATGTTATACCAGTAGCCAAAGCTCCTATTCCATAAGGAATAAATTAAAAAAACATAATAAATACCATAATAGAAAGACCATGTAGACTACATGGTTGTCATTATCCCTAAGTGTATACATTTTCAGTTACAAAAAGATATAGAGGTTGCTTGTAAAAACTGCTTTTATCAATATGATTCTTAAATTGATATTATAAAGGAGGTATTGTAAATTATGTATTTCCTCATCAAAAGGGTATGGTTAAACTTTTGATGCGCCTTCTCTTTTATTTTTATTTTTCCTTTTATTTGAGGAAATCCTTGTAACAGTATGGGTCAGATGAGGAATAAATTATCACCAGTCCCTTGTGGTTTCAGAAGATTAGTCTTAACAGCATGTTTTCTCTTATGATACTTTAATGTAGTATATCAGTAAAAAAGAGCATTTGCCAAAAGAGTGGCATTCATGCAGCTGCCAATTTGCATTACATTTTGACTGTTATCGCTGCTATAGAGCACATGGCATTTATAAATTACTTTTAAGGTCTTTTTGGAATACAGTCTGCCTTGACATGTCACAAGAGGCTTCTGCTGGAGTGACCCCTCACTGCAATGAACGTCAGTCATGCCTTGGTCACAGCAGCACAGCTCTCTGCAGGCCAGCAAGGAGACACAGCACAGACCAAGGGATGGGAAGGAAACACAACACTGTTGGCTGAAATAGAAAATGCTGACTCAGGGGGAGCAGGATGGAGGAGCTGTTGAGGAACAGGCTCTCTGTTGCTGACCTGTGTGAGGGTTCCTCCCTTAGGCAGAGCTCCTTGTTTCAGTTCTTCTTCCCAAAGGTCTCACAGCTGCAGGACAGATCTCTCTAGCCCTGTTTTAGTGATGTATAATAGTTAACTTAAAACTATGTGAGTAGTCCTCCCAGACTCTCTGCTTCTGCCTTTCCCAGGGAGAGGAGTACCTGGCACAGGCTTATGCTTTAACTGCTTTAACTCACTGTTTAGCTTACCACCTCCATGGCCCAGGCTCCTGGCAGGAGGGGAGGAAGATGGGATGGACCAAAACCAAAACTATGGAGGATGGAAGGGTGGATGGAAAGGATGGAAAGCAAAATTGTAAAGGACAGACTGTCTGAAGGATTTACTGGAGACAAATTCCAGTGTTTAATGATGCTTCTCTTCTTGTTCACGAATCACCTGGAATGCTTTGCCTGGGGAACAGTGAGGCTGCCAGCCCCCTGAGGCAGGGAGGTGGTATCTTCTGTGCTCTATGAGTTCTAGGTCCCCTTCTGTACTTTGCAAGTGTGGCTGGAGTTGGCCCCCTGTTAATGCAGTTTGTTTTCTGGAGGAAGAATGGGATTGTGGTAACAAGCTGCTACAAAGCAAGGAGACAATTGCTGAGGCTGATACCTCAGCTTGAACTCGTGGTCATGGGGAACTGCTTTCCTTGCCACAGTCAAAGTTAGGAGTGAAAAGAGCTCGTTTCTTAGCTTTCTGGGTAGCTTTTATCGTGGTGTTTGATTGGCATCTCCTGCCTCAGTGTCACACAGCTTGGTAGCAGCACTGCTTTTGTCAAGCAGTCATATCCTGCCTCTTGCAAGCAGGCTGGTAGTCTGTCTTTAAGGAAAGGGTTGGAGCAGTTGGTTATTTTTACAGAGGCAGCTGGGGTCATGGGGGCATCTTGCACTGGGGTCTGCAGCGAAGAGCCCTGTGGCTTTGGCTGGCTCAGGACAAGGCAGGAGCCCTGGGAAGAGGGCAGGACTGCACTTTCTCATCCAGAACACAACTCTGTTGGGAGCAGGAGCATATTATCATTTATACAGCATAAAGAAAGTTGTAGCTACAGCTTATAAAACCCAGCTTAGCACCAGTATTGATTGCAACATCCACACCCCTACCTGTGCACATCCTCACATACCCACATATACCCCTGTAGTGGGATTTGTACCTATGGATTGTGGAGGAAATCCCTGGAATTACCCCACTCTGACAGTGTACACAGTGGGTCACTTACCTCCCTAAAAGCTAAGTGGCTTGATATTAGCCAAGTCGCCCAGAACTATACCAAAAGCAGAACTTCTTAGTGGAGGCACTGTGAAATTTTATTTTTGCCATGGCTGGATCTGTAGTTATATACCAAAATAGCCCCCTCCCTAAGGAGAAAAATGGGTTGTATTTGCCACTGAAAAGTGTCTTGCTTTTTTGCCAATATCTCCAGAACAATAAATGTTCATTGGCTTTGTCTTGCCAGTTACTGAAAGAGAGAAATAGTCACATGGGGGCTTTTTGCCAGTGCCCAGTTTCAAACTGTCATTTCCAAAGACCCATATTGGTAACTGCTGGGAGCAAATCTGCAACCTGTCTTGCCACCAGGAACAAAATAAACCAGCTGACCCAGGTCCCAATCAACTGCAGGGACCAGTAGGTTAAAGGACTAAAGCTGCAGAAAAACTTTTCTGTTGGCTTCCCCTAAGACCCCTCTGCTTGTTATGAAAACATGGTAAGCACACCAGTGTGAACATACAATCTTCCCAAATAATGCCAATGCACTTTAATTGTATTGCACAATACAGTACCAAATGAACTCACTGTCAATGCAGTCATTTCCAGCAGCGATACTGGGCAACATTTTTTCCACAATTTAAACTAAATTTAAACTAAATTTATTTTTTTTAACAGCCATACTTTAAATCATACAGCATCTTGGCTGAATTTGTTTGATTAAATTTTCAATTTAAAAATTTTTTAAAACATCTTTTAAGATTCTAGGTATAAAAATGTTCATTACTTGCTGTGGAAATCATATACACTTACAAAAAATGTAAATAGCCATTTCTTTGGATTTTGCAATAAGTATTTCATTGGAGGGGGTGGGGAAGGGTCTGATTTAATTAGAAGTCAGTCCATTTGGAAAATTTTGTTATAAAAACCAGAACTTTTCTCAGCAGTAGGTTTTCATCACTTAACCATGTCTTAAACCCCCAACTCCCCTGTGGGTAACTCTGAACTGAAAGCGGGGTTCTGTGTTGACTAAGGATTCCATTATACTGTGAGCACTGTGGGAGCCTGATGGTGTCCATGTGCCAGGTAAATGTGGTTGTGTGGGAATGGCAGCAAGAGAAGTCCAGCCCTGATGGTCCTTCCCACCCAGATTCTGAGATGTCAGCTTTCAGGTCAGCCTTTTCTTTGAATAGCATTTCTACCTTCTGCTCATGCCACGTGTCTGTGGGCAGAGGCTGTGCCTGGCATTAGTACGTCTACAAGTGAAGAAAATTAATTGAAAGCAGCTTATCACCACTTTTATTTAAGAAGTAAGGTTTGGGCTCCATTTTCCCCCTTGTAACAATCCTATGAAAGATGACTGGGGAAATTATATTTAGCATGGAACAAGCTTCCACTAAGAACAGCATTGAGAAAATTGGGCTCAGTTTCACAATCTGACTGATTAGCTTTTGAAAATCGTGTAGTGAGCCCATAAAATACGCTCATAAAGTGTTCAGACAAGGAAGGATTTTCTGAGCATATGCATTTGGCTAAGTTAGCTATACAGTGAAACAGAATATGGCAAAATCTACAGTGGCTCACTGCACAGCAAACCAAATGTCTTGTTTCTTGATATATGTACAATAGGGCATCATCTTTGATGTTTTAAAAAAATGCATGCAATATAACTGCTGGCTAATATTATTATTAAAATACATTCCTTTGAGGGAAGGGATCATATTATATATAAAGTCTGAAATAATAAAGGCATATTTAGTCATAACAACACGAAAATACCATATGAGAATGAAAAGCCTGCTGTGTACTGCACATGCATTCCTGAGACTGAAGAAAACATGATAATGTGTTTAAGAGCAGAGCCAGGTGCTCATGAAACTAAACACTCCATTGTATTGGAAAGGTACACAGTCTTCAGGAGACCCGATCAACTCTAATCTGGTTATTTTAGGGCTTGTGAGCTTAACCTGACTTGAGCTTTTCTGTTTTGGTTTGGTTTGTTGTTTTTGTTTCTTTTTTCCTGGAGTAATTTTAGTTTATTACTCAACAAACGGGAATGCATCGATTTCCCGTTTTATAAAGATAATTTGTATGATGTTGACTGAATTTTGTGACTGGATTAAACTTCCACAATGTGTCTTTCAGAGAGTGACTAATTGGAATTTACTGCAAGTTGGGGATGACTTTTAAATCAATTCTGTGGAGGCTTCATAATAAGACTTACTGATTGGGAGATTAGTACCAGAAAATACGCATACATTATGCAGCTAATACTGAGAGCAAATAGTGCTCAAGAAAACAGCTGTTTCTTCTGCACCCTGAAGGACTACTCCAGGGCAAGTAAGGAAAGTGGAGTCCCAGTAGGATCTATACTGAACCACTCTTACAGTTGAGGTTATATAACAAATGAGAACATTTGAAATAGCAGGTTACAGTCTTTTCTTTTTTTTTTTCCCCTTCTGTCCGTATGTACAATGTAGAACTTCTAAACAGATGTCTTGGTTTAAAGGCTGTTGTGTTGCTGGGTTTGGTTTTTTAATGCTTAAGTCACTAAAGTGTTGAGGACTGAGGCTGCTCTGCTTGTGTGCTCTGCTGACAGGTTGCTTGGCTATTGCTTCCAGTCGTTCCATTTTCATTTCACCTCAATCCTGTGAAATCATGTCCTGAAATTAAATTTAAGAATGACAGCCCTGCAGTTTCCTTCCTCCTGGAATCTGCACAGCATACTGCTACCTGCACATCTAATGACTGCACATGTCTGTCACAAACCATTAATAAAAAAATAAAATCAAGACTTAGAAAAGTGGAAGGGAGATTACTTTTCTCCCTGGATTTCTGCTTCATTTTCATCCAGTATGTAGCAGGCAGTATCTGATAATTGTGCCCATTAAGATAGACTTCAGGCAGAGCAAGTTAAAAAGATAACTTGTTGGAAAATGAAAGGGCTCTGGAGAGCAGATTTTGCTGGCGGGTGAGAATGCAGGAGCCACTGGTGGAGAGCAGGCGTTGAATCAAAAGCCAGCCAAGGGTGTAAGGAGAGCAGGACCTGCAAGGCAATAGAGACAGCATGGAGCGCCTGGAGCAGGAGTGTCTCAGGAGAGGATAGCTTCCTGCAGGATTTGAGTTGAAGCCCCGAGTCTGTGACTTTACTTGTTTGGTCTCAGGAATGACTCACCTCTACAGTGACTAGGGCTACCTGAGGACAGTAGCTTGCTCTCTCTTACTTTATTATCTCACATACTGGTAAATTAAAGATTTGGGCCTGCCTGATGACCCAAACTGTGATCAGGCAGGTGTGTACAACAGAAATTTCATTCTTCATTTTGGTTTTCGAAAAAAAGGGAATTGTTCTGTGTTAAGAAGAGCACTACCTTGCAAAGCCAAACTCTCAGAGTTAGGCATACTCTTAAAAAAATCATGTCATCCAAAAGCAGTTGTATAAATTTTAATTATAGCACAACTTTATGTTGGGGAAACCTATGTAAGAAATAGATAGCAGACACCAGTGACAGGACCTGAGGGAATGGCCTGAAGTCGTGTCAGGGGAGATTTAGGCTGGATATTAGAAAAAGGTTCTTCACCCAGAGGGTAGTTGGGCACTGGAACAGGCTCCCCAGGGAAGTGGTCACAGCACTGACAGAGTTCAAAGTGTTTGTATGATACTCTCAGGCACATGGTGTGACTCTTGCGAATGGTCCTGTGCAGGACTAGGAGTTGGATTTGATGATCCTTGTGAGTCCCTTCCAACTGGCCATATTCTGTGAACTTTCGGTGTGGGCTTCTGGTGTACACAACTGTAGTGCATATAGCACAGGTGAAATGTCTGTAAGTGTAGGTGAGCCCAATACTCCTTTATTTGTAAACAGGAGAAAATGCTTTGCACGGAACAATGGGAAGCTGATTTATGTATAACCAATAAGCAGTCTGAGTTAGCTTTCTGTAACACAAAGCAGTGTTAAAATTAAAATTCATAACCATATAACTACTTTTCAGATTATAACGCATTTTCATAATTACAACCATGAGATAGGACATTTCCCTGTTGGATAGTTTCGCTTGCCTTTTTATTGGCATTCTTAAATTTAATTTTCCAGGATCCAGAGATCTTTTTCTACTAGCATGACTCTAAAGTGCCATGAAATAACTCAGCTCTTCAGAATTAGGAAAAGGGATGCTGACAATTAAGGAGTAAGTATGTCAAAAAACAAATATGTGCTCTACCAGTGATTGAAAGGAAAGTTCAGTGTGCTTTGTCTTGCTTCTTAGGTGGAAATACACAAAATAATAAGGGTAGATTCTGATAGTAAATGTATTGTTGGAAATCATTGGATTATTTATTTCCAACAAATTAAACTTTCAAAGAATCTATTTCCCAATATGAAGTTTTTTTGATATATTTTTTCCCTTTGAAAAATAAGAGGAATTTTGGGTTCCAAAGAAAAGTGTAATGAAATGTTTTTAGAATTCATAGTGTGTTTCCTGAGCCTGTTGCTCCCCAAAGTTGCTTGGAGAGGATGACTCCTCTGGGCCAGGTGTAGGTACACATTGTTCCATGAGGACTTTAACCTGACGTAAATTGTGAAGGAAAGCTAGAAGGAAAGGAAAGAATGAGCTCAAAAGCCTGCCTGCTTCCTCCTCCCTTGAGTCCCTACTATTCTCACACTTCATGTAGATGAAGTTTTTGCCATCTCTTACTCCTCACCTCAGTTTTCTTTATCTCCTATAGCCATGGAGTGTTATAAGGATGTGCAGAAAAAGGCCAGAGGAGCATTTATGCACCTGCAGTAGAAAGGACTGGTTAAAAGCAAGACAGGCAGATTGAGGTAGTCATTGGAAAGTTGTTTCTTGATAGGATGGATCAACCATCATTCAGTACAGCCCCCTGTCTGTATTGAAAGTGGGAATTGAGTCAGGTACTCCTACCCTGTATGAGCCACTAATGCCTGACAGCTTCATCCTATATAATCTGTAGCCAGTGTTTTGATTATTAATTATTAGCTTGTATTGCAGATTAGTGTTTGGTGAAGAGATCCTTAATCTCTGCAACCTGACCCTATGCTGAGACCCAGCATATTTTTAAAACCTGTAGAGAAGGTACAGGTGGCCATGCAAGGGAACAGAAGAGGGGCTCCCAGTGAGTGTTACTCGCAGCTGTATTCGCAGGACTGAGCTAACCTGTAACACTGTGATACAGCTGCAAAGCACATACCCATTCCACCCAGAAGCCTGTGACAAACTGTGCTTGTCTTAGGTTAGTGACTCAGGAGAGATAAAAATACCTTTGCTGCAGAAGGGAGAGTGGTGGTGGTGCTGCAGCCTGTGGCAGGGGAGGGAAGGCTGCACTCTGGCTGCACAGGCAGGCTGTGCACGAGAAGAGGTCTCCTGGCACCCTGAATGTCGGGATGGTGGTCAGCCCCACGGTGAAAATCCTTGCTGTACTAGGTCAGATCAAGGGACTGTTTTTGCTGTCTCTGACAAAGACTGTTCACACATACTTGGAGAGCACTAGTAGAAAAAGCGCAGCAGTGGAGTGGCCATCGTAGTGTCCCCTCCCGACTGTCAGTGCTCAGCTGGAGGGAGTCCCCTGAGCTGGGCTGCCCTGGTGAGCAGCTCCGGGTGGGTATGTCATGGTCTGCCCAGTCCTTTGTGAGCCCGCTGATTTTTGCTCCTGTGGCAATAAGTCCAAGGCTGTAATGGTTGTGCGAAATATTGTTTCCTTTACTTGGTGCGAGTACTAGGCAGGACCCGAGTGCCCTGTGCACATTTCATTGTCAGTTGCACCCGTCCGAACTTCAGGTTTCCGTCCAACTGGAGACTGTGGTCTCCAGATAGTAACCTTCTGTTAATATCTGGAACTCCTAAAAAGAGGCACCATCAGCAATTCGGGGTTCGGGTCTTTGGTGGATGAAGTGGTGCAGTGAACTTTGGGTGGCATTTGTGTTTGCATCCCTACATGATGTGAGATTGGTGACCCTCTTTTTATACGAAAAGAATCGAAAAATATAATTTCAGGCGAAGAGTGGTGAGCGTCAGCGGTCCCATTAACCGGTCCCGGCCGTACCTCCGGGTGCACGAGTCACGTCAGACGGGGGGGGTCGGAGAGAGCCGCTCCCTGCCGTGCCCCCTGGGGCTGCCGGTCACTGCCCTGCCTGTCCTCGCACCCTCGAAGGGCGCTGAGGTGACATTTTGCAGCGGTGCGCGGCTCATCCCGCGGGTGCCTCTCCCGGAGCCCAGCGGGCTCCGCCGGCTCCACTGGCTCCCGTGGCTGCGGCCGCC
>VXAY01000371.1:3075982-3134979 GCA_013399855.1 Oxyruncus cristatus | reverse complement strand
GATGCCGGCCAGGGAGCCCTGGGCAGCGCACCGGGCGAGCGGCGCTGCGGGGCACCGCGCCGGGCAGCACAGCCGGCAGCGCGATCTACTGCTCGCAGCCTTGGGCATGAAACTGGGCGCTCGGAAGTCGTCCGTGACAATCTGGCAACCTCTTAAACTCTTTGCTTATTCACAGTTGACATCGCTTGTCCGAAGAGCAACTCTGAAAGAAAATGAACATGTTCCAAAATACGAGAAGGTTCATAATTTCAAGGTAAGAAATTTTCCTACTTAATTTCTTTTTCAGGCATAGACACTATAGCTTGTGTTTTAAAATGAATCCAGTATTGCAAGGAAATCATATGTATGCAGACTGTGACTTTCTAGGAACTTAAAAGCTGCAATTAAGTCTCATTGCCCGTTAGATCAATTAGGCATCTTTAGAACATACCGGTAGAAGAACGAGGACTTTGTTCTTGTCTGCTTATGTGCATGTGTTTGTTTCAATAACATTTGCCTTATCTGGGTTATCTCTTTTATTTAGAATTGGGTTATACCGAGGGAGATGCTAAAGCTGAGAAAAACTGGCAAAGTTTTCTTTCAATCCAAATTAATGTAGTTCAGTTTAACTTACGATGCCAAAAAATCTCTTAGGTCTGTGGTTAGATGATTAAACTGATCTTATCTCAGTTTGTCGCTGGTAAATAGCTCTGGAGGTAAGAAGTGTGTTCTAATGCATCTGGATCGGGCAGATGGTCTGCATTTCTCATAGTTTCCGGCTTTTCTCCTGTGTCAATGAATTGAGTGAGTTGATACCAGCATGGCTTATACCATGGAGCTGTTGAAGCTGCTGGCATGAGCAACTGTTTTAATAAAATTAACTTAGTCTTCTATGTAGGTTCTGACTATTATTTTAATTGTTTTAAATAAACAATGCTCTTTGACAAGAGAGAGACATGTCAGTACAACATAGGCATGTTTTATGTCTGTATCTGTAATAAGCGTCCTGTAAGGAATTAGTAATTTAACCTTTAGGCAGTCAAATGCATTGGATGATAAGCAGTTTTAATTGTAAGACTAAGTAAATTGATGTTATACTGAATTCCTGTAGATGATGGTACAAACTTCATATATAATATCTGAGGCCCAAATTTTATCTTTAATGTAAAAAAAAAAAAAAGCTTATATTTTATTTCTTTTAAGGAAAGGGGAGATTGTTAATATAATACAGGCGTCTGATGATATAAGGATCTGTTAAATGTCTCTTATTTTCAGTTTGATTTCCATCACATGCATGGGCACGTGTGAATATCCACATGCATGCACATACGTAAATTTACCTATCCTCTATTTGATTTTAATTAAACCACCTTTTGACTTTTGAGTTCAGATAATCACCAAAAGTAGAAAATTTCTGTGATCAGGATGGTTTGTTTGATTTGAGTTCTTACGTAAAACATGAATTTGAAAACCGTGTACAAAATGGTATGTAAGAAGCTTGGCATAAAATAATCCTGGCTGTCAGTTAAATGCAGAGCATTTCTTCACAGGCTCCTGAGGTGTCCTAAAGATATGCAATGTCTTGCATGTCTCATTTGTTCCTGAGAGTTTGAAGATAATTCTTGCAGATGGCAGCAGATAGTGATTTTCCATGTACTACAGTATATGTAGGATAATACGGATTTAATTTTGTGCACATCTGTATTCCCTAGTTGTTTTCTTTAACAGCCTGGAACACATCTGTTTTGAAAATAATCTGATCACCTGATTTTCATTCATTTGGGTTTATTTATTTGTTTTTCTTCCAGAAATTGTTTATGGAAAGTTTGGAAGCTGTGAGCTTTCCAGTCTTTTTCAAAAACAGACTGTATGTCTGCTCCAAGGTCATAGCTACAGCACAAACTTTCCACACAGTTTTTTTCTTTGTGATAGTTGTACTGTAGTTCCTCTATACATACAGTTGCCAGAAAAATATACCTTGAGAAATAACTCTTTTCTCCAGTCAGTGGAATGAAGTCACCTTACACAGATAATTTTTGCTATAAAAAAGTAGAAGGGGACAAGCCTCTTACCACCTTACAGGGTGTGCTGCAATGAACCTGCCTGCTGAAGGAATGCTGCTGGCATTCATGAACTCTAAATATGGCCACTCTCACATTGAAAACAAAACATAAGCTCTTAGTAATTACTTTGTTATGGATCTAAAAGGTATGGCCATCTTTAGCTCATATGCTTCTCTCCTTTATCATTCCTTGCATCTGTCAAATTTTTCTTCTCACATGCATAAATGTCATCATTTAAAATGTCTGTACAAGTCTCCTAGGTCGCCTGCCAAGTAGCAAATGTGCCACCCATGTGGGAAGGAAGAAAATGTCAGGCCCAGAGTCTTCGACCTAGAATTTTGAAACAAAACAAGAAAAAACAACCCAGAAACGAAATAAATTTATCTAGTTCAGCTAACCAACAGTGACTGCTGTCCCCAGAGGCTCCACGGCGAACAGGAGGACTCCCGCTGCTTTGTACCTCTGCGGCTAATCTGCTTTTCGTTTTGCAGGCACAAGGCAACAGATAGGGACCCAGCTGCTTCTTTGATCAGTCACATCACTAGTCACAGAAACGAAGGGGGCTTGGAAATCCTTTTATGCTGGAAATGCTGTAGCATCCTGGCAGAGGGGGAGAAGTAAAGACTCATTAATACACAACAATAAGCGCTGTTGTCTTGGAGAAGGGAAGATGACAGCAGCAGCCACTCCAGAGGCAGGCTGGCGTTAGCAAACACCCGAGAGACTTGGCCACAGTCTAGGAGACCTCAGTTCTCCCTCCACCCCTGCACCTCCTGTCTCCTTGAGATGGGTAGGTGGGGATACAGGTGAAGTTTGACCCCTTGGTGCCTGTTGCCTGCAGCAAAGCTCAGGTAGAGGAACATGTTGGCAGAGGAGCAGTGTGGCAATGGTCATCATAGGAGTGCAGATGCCTAGGGGAGGGGTGAACATGAAAGCTGCTTTTAAATCATTGAGAGGGTTCCTGAACAAATCTATTAACCTATGTTTCGCTCCAAGGGTTGTTTGAAAGAAGAATGTAAAGACAGTTTTGCTGGGAGTGCTGACACAGCTGGGTTTTTGAGAGATTTTAATCTTATTTAAATCTCCTGGAATGTGAGTAGTCTTCTGCCTGAAGGGAGCAGGCTGACTAGCTGGGGTGACAGGGAGCTCTGAGGGCAGAGCTGGTCGGTAATGATCTCCAGCTCTGTAATATTCTCCTGACTGTGGAGGTTTGGACTCTCATGAGCACATCTCAAATGCAAACACAGAGTGACTGAATTCTCTTAAATTGATCTCCATAAGTAAAGAATGGATGATGACTTATAAATGTCAGTTCTGACTAAGTTTTTAATTCCTGTCCCTCTGGATGAAAGCTAGGTATTAAAAATATTTTTAACCATATTGCCTTTTCAAATTTTTAAAAAAATTTAAATTAGCATTTCTGTGTTCTCCTCTATAAATTTAATATAAAAGATTCATTTTCTATTAATTCAAATATATCAGCTGAAAGAGACATTATTTGACACAGCATTTTATTTAACTCTAATTGAATAATGGGATTTGAAGGTGAGCTAGGACTGTGAGTGTGATTTGACTGGGTCTCTTTATTTGCATGTTTGATTACTTTTGCTTCTATTTACTCTCCTTTTCTGAAATCCAGCACATGGAATGAGGTCTTTTGTAAAATGAATCATTAGACCAAATCAGGACAGTCACTTCACAGTCCTCAAAATTTCAGCCCCACCTTCTCTCACAGAAAGGCTTTTTCTTTCTTTCAGTTTCTTACCCACCATGGGGAATAAATTTCCCCACACTCTCTGGTACAAACTTACCTATATGGAGATGTGTGTGCTCATTCTTCCACCCAGTGTAGATGAGCAAGAGCATCTTCTATTTAGAAGCTCTGGGAGACCTGTGGTGTGCTCTTTGAAATACTGACAGGGAACATAGCTGAAGCCAGTAGTGTTACTTTCTTACAAAAAGAAGCTTTATCATGGGGGAAAGTTCTGTAACAGAAGAGTTACAGAGTTCTGTAATTTCATAGAAGTGGACAGAGTAGAATCATACTTAAATTTTTCCCTGAAATTTATTCTACACCTCAACCCAATAAGAATGGTGTTTACTGTCCCTTATAAATCTCATACTTGCTCTTGTCCCCAGAAGGCAGTAACTGTGATAGCTTGTAAATTAAAATCAAATTTCTTGACCCAGCTGATACCTAGTCTATTCAATAACTTTAAGGTAGGAAGCAGCTGCACACCTCCTAGGCAGGTACGTGAAAGAGGAGCTTCAGGCAACAGCAGGAACCACAAATTTGAGGGGAAAATGGGCCTGTGGCAAGGTGCCATGTGGATTGAAATGTTCGAGGTTGGTTACTGAGAGGAGGACTCAGTGCAGCTCTGGGTTGGGATGTGTGAGGTGGGCTCTAGGCCAAAGGACATACACAGCAGGGTAATCCAAGTTGTGTTTAAGGTTTTCTCCATCTTCTCTCTCTGGTGAGGCAGTTTATTAGGGTAGTGAACACACAGGATTCCCCTTGCGCAGTCCCCTGCACTTTCCTGTTCTCCATCTCCCCTCCAAATCCCATAGTTTTTTTGATGATAGAAGATACACTTAATGAGATACCTTTTGCCCAAGTCCATCCCCACCTAACATGGACCATGTTCTGTGCCTCCTCGCTCCCTGGTGCTGTGCTTTGGACTTGGGCACTGACCTCGCTCCTTTGCCTGTTGTTCATGTGGGGTTGGAGAAAACAGTAAAACTAAGCTTAAAAAAAGTTAATGGTAAGGAGGACAGTCCTGGAAGAGGAGCATTAGCTGGGAGTTATGGGATGATCGCTTAAAAGGAAGAGGAAAGTGAAAATTTGAGATTAACAGCAAGAAATCCCCTGGGTAGTAAAATTTGTCAGTCAGTGCAATAACCTCCTCATCGCTTGGCAAATATAAAGTAGCTGGGACAAAACACCTTAAAGGTCTTCACTCCCCTCCAGCTTTTGTGACTCATGGATCCCCGGGGAATTTTTAGCTTGCTTGGCTGGTTACAGGTATTCCTTCAGACATCTCTGGCTCCTGATGGCTTGAGCCAGCAGAACACCCTGCAGGTGTTTTCTAACTGCTAAAGGTCCAAGGCACAAACCCACTCTTCTGCTTAGATTATTGCTGCGGTGCTTCACTGAAGCAAGAAGGTGTCTGTGCCTGTCAGAGCTGGACTGAAATCTGTGTTTCCATGCATCATTTTCTGTAGGATATTGTCTCATTTCTCTCTTACGGTTCACAAAATAGATATGTCTCCAGAAGACTATTTTATTTTTTGCTATGTTCCTGTGCAGTACTTGGTACTGTCACGCTGTTCCCTTGTCACTATCTTACTAATGCCTGACAGCAGTCAATTAATTGTAGTAAATAAACTGTATTGAACTGTAGTTGCTGTTGGCTGAATCAGTGAACATTCAGAATATAATTCCCTTTCAAGCCAACAGTTCTTCCAGAGAGGAGAGATGTTTTTGCATGGTTGCTTAGACTGAGTCAGCCAAGATGCTGGTGAGCCTTGTTTGTTGAGATTCCTCATCTCCCTTCTCAACTGAAGCAACATCCTCGCTTTCTCTTTGAGGGTGACCCATCTGAAAGGCCAAATGGGAGCTCCAGAGCAGAGACGACATGCTTTTCCAGAAGTAACTGGAGAATATAGCCTTAAATATGCACAAGAAGTGAAGGCTCAGGTGAGGATCAGTCCTTACTGCAAAGACTTTGCTAATATAGACAGACTCAAGCATCACTTTAATGGAGAGACTGCTGATTTTAACAAGAGTTGCACTGCCAGTGAAACTTGCACCACTTTCTTGAAACAAATAAGCCGCCCTGGTGCTGGCCTGGATTTTACTAGTGCAGTTGTATCTGTGCTGGGTGCTTTGCTAGTCAAAAGGTAGCAAATGGCTTCCATGCCACATCTTATTCTAACAAGAGCTGCTCAGCAGAGCCATGCCTAAACACTGGGAAATGGAGATGGAAAATGCAGAAGTGCTGCAGAAGGACCATAAACTATAACAAACTGTTACTATATTAAGCAGAGCCATTTTTCTGTGACTTGTAATGTGAACTCATTTCTATTTCTGATGATCTGAAAACTGGGGCAGATGCCGATTTGGGGTAAATTGATCTAGTTCTGCTGAAAAGAGGATGCTGGGGTTTTTATTACAAATGGAGCTGGCACTGAACATATTTTCAAAACATCTTTAATTGAGCCACTGCACTCAAATGAATATTCAGAGAGAGAGCTGGGTGCCTCTAGCACAGTCCCTGGGGAGAGTCACTGTGCGCTCTCACAGATAAGAAAACCTCAGGAAACTTGATGTTTCTATTAGACTCCTAGTACTGGAGGGGAAAAAAATTGTTCAAAGGCAGAGAAAATACCTGGAGAACATAACTGGAGGAAAACTGCCACACAACTTCTGAGAAGACGTCATCAACTGTACGTTGTTGCTTCTGATAGCGTACTGTAAAACAGTTCAAGCCAGAAAAGCTTTTAGGCGTTGATGGATTTTAGTCTCCTATGCTATTCATTTTATGTTACTTTTTACTTTTTTTTGGAAAATCCAGGCCTTTTCCAAAGCAGATTCCAAATAGCAAAATATTACTTAACCCTTTTTGGTTTCCTAGTGCTAGTCCCTGAATTCAGGTTTTGCCTCTGTTTAAAAAAAAAAAAATAGGGGGAAAGAGGGAGAGATAAAGCCTTTTCCTAAATCCTTAATTTATTTAAGGTGAAATTTCTCGCCACCACACTTACAGTTTTATTAGTCCTCAGGTGTGGATCCTGTGAGCCTTCCATGTGCACAGCCCAAAACCAGAGCAGCTCTCTTCTGTGGTGAAGCTAGGAAGTGCTCTGCTGGGGAGGACTGGGACTTTTGCCTTTTAGAAGCTTGTAGAGCATGTTATGCTGTCTTACCGTCAACAACTTTTCCTTCCAATTAGCCTTAGCATCATTGCAAAAGCATTTATTTAGAAATCTCTCAGGGGTTTATATTCCATTTACATCATTGCATATATTATATTCACACCATTACATATAGTATATGTGGTATGTGTGTGTATATCTATATATATACACAGTTTTAATTCTGAGGCTTTTATTCAATTTTCATCTCCAGTTTCAGAATGTTTTTGCATGGACACACGAGTATCAAGTAACTTTGACCTGGAATAAAATGCAAAATGTTCCAGTTTCGAGGTATCAATTTAAAGAAAATCTGCTATTCCATCCTGAAGGAAAGGTGGCCGTTTTCATTGAATTTTCAACCAAAAAAGCCAACAACCTGGTATTCTTGTTTGCCATGTTGGCTCTCATAGAACACAACCTAACCTCAATTTCCAGTTGTTGCCATCTCTGCTGACACAGTCAGTGAAAACCAAAAGGTAAACAAGACATGACAGTGCTTCTGGCTCTGAGTGGGAGAGGGCCTGGAGGGAGGTTGGCCTGCTCCACATCCGTGTCAGTGCCCACTGGCAATAACAATGCTATTTATACTCCGTGCTCTGAATGAGTGTTCTGACAGCATCTCTCCTCTCAAGAGCTGCTGGACAAAATCATTGGGGTAGTCCCAGGCTGGATTCCCATGGTTACCACCCCATCTGGGCTAGCCAAAGTCAGCTCTAGTTTTGGAGAGGGTATGTTCCAGTGGTCTCGGTTACATTCATTTCTGTTGCATCTCCACATGTAAGCAATTATCTTGCAGATACGGCTCTGCCATGTGGGTTGTCGTGGCTGTGTTTTTGCTTCTTACATTACTCATCAGCAGCAATATTTTCCTCACAGGAGAAATATTTTGTGCTGGAATATTTGGAGTGGTTGAGACCTTTGTTTTAGAAACACTATCTAATCATCATAATATGTAAAAGGATTAAATTGAAGCATTACCCAAACTGATGGTTGAGTTGATTGACTTTTGCACTCATATCTCTTCTCTACCCTTCACATCCAGGCGGTCTCTGTCTGTACCAGGGATGGATGAAAAGGATATGCCTATTGGATGCCAGCAAGATTGTGCTCAGTGCCTCATAAAATCAACTGTGACAGGGAAGACAGACGTTAATAATACGGGCTGAGTTCATCGTTTTAATTAGATTTACACTGTCTCCCATATCCAATGAAAAGCTTGGTAGAGTCCCAACAGGCAGAATTCAGTTGATGGAACTGCAAATCAGCTAGGACCGCTGAGCTGACAGCCTCCATCAGCAGTGTCCCATCATCCTTTGGAATTTGTTTGGAAGACAGTATAGCCAGCAGAACTGTACCTTTGGAGCACCATGTGGTGCAAAGCTGGGTGTGTGCCATGTATTCAGTCCCTGCCCTGGTCGACTTGGTCTCCTCTCCGAGCACCAGCAAGGCTTCTGCCTGGAGTGTAGGACTCTGGCAGGCCAAGAGGGTAGATCGGCAGTATTTCTTTCCATCCTCTTTCAAGTTGATGTATTTCATCCCAACACAGATGATAGTGCCTGGATTTTCCAAACCCTGTTACTCTGAACAGCAGTTCAGTGTGGAGAGCTGTGGAAGAGGTGCTCTGTACAGAGCAGGGTCCTGATGGAGCAAGCGTTCAGGGAGACCATGGCAACAGCCTCTCAGCAAAGGAAGGCTTGTTTGTATACTGTCACAAACACTTCTGGGTTTTGTGCTCAGTGTTGATTTTTCATAACCATAGTTTTTCAAATCCAGGCCTGCTTTCTTCCCATCAGTGGCTTAAGCTCTGCCGTTTCACTGACTTCTCTCATACCACATTTGCACAGCACTTTGTTGATATTTCCTCATTCTCTTCCTCCCCACCTTGACAAGTAATATAAGTCTCCCAGTTAAGAGTATGGGTTATTTGCTGGCTCGTTCTTGATTTTCAGATAGCAATCAAGAGTAGCTGAATAACTGCCTAGGAAAAAAGCAAAAATGTAAAAAATAAGTGGAGTTACGAGATACATGAGTAATTAACTTCAGCAGTGACCTTTATAGAGCTTGAGAAATAATGATGAGAGATCTGCTTGAGAAGTTCATAGCTTGTGGGATAATCTGTTGACAGAGCCACTGGATCATTTTTTATTTGATTCTCCTAAAAATTTGTCTTTTCAAAGAAATATTTTAATTAAATGTAAAACAAGAGTAAGTAAAATTCTGTAGCACTTATTAATCACAGAAGTTAAGCTATTTTCCCCTTTGTATAAGAAAATATCTTTCAAGCCTAAGCAAAAAACTGTTCTCCTGTTTAGATCACAGTAGTTAAATGCTTATTATACCTTGCTGATATTGTAGGAGACTTCAAAATAGAAATGCCTAGGTGGAAACCCAATGTGAGGCTCCTCTTACCTCACACTTGCAGGATAGCTTAGTAATAGTATTTTATTTAGTTTTTGAAGCAGGTATTGTCCTTTAAAATTATCTAGACCTTTCTTTTAATTTTTTTCCCCTTGAATTTTATAAATTAAGATTAAAACCAGTTCGACTTGTTCTCCCACTCAGTCATTTTCCAGATTCTTAAAAAAAATCACTCCCATTTGAAGCCTTATGGAAAGAGAGAGAAGATTTTTTGGGTGGGAGTGAGAATGGAAGGATTGGGAGATATAAAGCCACAGTTGGCAATCCTGCTCTCTCACATTTTATAAGACAGTAAAATCTGCATATGGCAGATGCTCTTTTTATAAGGGGAAAGAAACCCCTTGTAATTTAAGTCAGGATCTCTGGGACTCTGATGGGTGTGTTTTTAGAAAATTTTCTGGAAAGCATCTTTAAGTTTTGAAAGCAAGCAGGTTGCTTGGCAGGTTTTTAGAGTGGGGAATTAAATACAGAAATCAGAATGCTGTATTAAACGGTATCAAGTAATAAATGCAGTATTGTTTGCAGGTGCTAGCTCTTGAACCAGCAAAGGGATGCTAAGGTGTTTCTTTTCAGCATGCTGCCAGGCCCCACGCTCCAAGAACAACTATGATTAGAGGCTGTTCTGACCTCAGAAGACCAATTTTTCAGTATTTTCTGGCATCACTTACTGTATCTGATTAAATTCCCAGAGATAGCATGTATTCAGACCAGTGCAGGGTTAGCTGTCCAGTTCCATGTCATGACAGTGGGAAGATTGATGCTCTGGCACTGCTGAGCTCTGGGAAAAAACAGCACTGCTTAGAAACCCCAAAAGAGACTTCAGAGCTGATCTTGAGGGGTTGCGTACACTTGAGGGGTGGAAGGACAACGTGACTTTTGGGGCCTCCTGATTAATATTGCCAGAGAACCTCCCTGTTGCATGTCAGATAAAGGATGAAGCAAAGTAGAGCATTATGGGACACAGGAAAACTTTCACCTTTTCATCTGTTTGAGTTTGCAATCAGAATAACAGATAAGAAGGAGTGATTTGGATGGGGCAGTATAAAGCAGAGCAGGCTCTGGATAAATCTTCTAAGTGATGATACGGAAAGGCATTTTGGTATTTGGATGAAGCCTGGCTGCATGGGATAAGAGAACAGTGCTAATGATGCTGAAACAGTGGTCCTGAAGGGCGAAGTTAATCCTGCTCTTGTGAAGAATGACCATGCAGTGTTGGTGTGGAAGAGGAAAGTCTGCTTTGTCCTTGTCATTTTTAAGTTGATGATGAGTCACGTAAACCCTTCTGAGGGATGAGGTGAGAGCCAGGGTAACGTCAGGGGAACTGGTTGTGGTAGAAAGGTAATTTTTTTTTGGTATCCAAGTGGATCATAGGCACATAAGAGAAACTGAGGTCACAGAAAAAGTTCATAATAATATGAATGGAGGTAAAAGGTTGGAGTGGCAGATTTGGGATGTGACAGACCCTGCAGGAGAGCTCCTAAGGAGAGTCAGGAGAAAGTGGATGCATGCAGATCATGGTGGGGAGCAGGAAGGATGTTCACTGCTGAAACAACAGCCAATTAGAGACTGGACACCTGAGGTTTATTGAGTATCAGTGCTGGAGACAGCTCTGGAGAGTCCATGTTAGGACCCCAGCACCTAAGGACAGATTAGAAACGCTTCAGCAAATAGCACGTTTGGTGAATTTGATAAATTGAAATCAGCAACCAGAGAGGCATGGGGTAGGATAGTATCATTCATTTTATTTAGAGAGAAATATTAATGTGTCAGAATTTGTTCTTGTTCTGCCTAAAGAAAGAAGTCAAAATGTCATCATTTCAAGGAACAAGACAGAATTCTCCCCCCTGGAATCAGAGATACTAAAAACAAACAAAAAAACCCCTTAAAAAACAAAAGTGTTCTGAAAAGAAATTCTTTATTGTCCAGTCTTTCGAAATGTCACTTTTTGTTTCAGTATTCCTCAACAGAATTTTTGAGAAATATTTTAAATAAGTGGGCTTTGAGGGGAATGTTACTTTGACACACACCCCCTCCCAAAAAAAAATGGTAACTGAAATGAGGGGCTTTTTTTCCCCCTGAAAAAGTTCTGTTAGTCCTGCAGAAGTTAAAGCACAGTGTTTTGCTTGAGGATATTAGAATGTTCTTATTCTGGGAAGGAAACACTGCCAAAGACCTGAATAAAAAACACAAGGCTGAGGAATAAAGCCAAGAGGATGTGTGTAGTGCAGGTGGGAAACAGAGAGAAAGGTGTGAAAAATGTCTTTGTGGTGAGAGGAAAAAAGAAAATGGAGCTTACAGCTGCCGACAATCTTGTCGTGGTTTGCTTTGCGGAAGTCAGCTGGAGCTGCGGGGAGCAGGGGGCTGGTGGAGCACATTGCACCTTCCAGAGGCGCCTGGCGGTGGGTGTGGATGGCCGCAGGCAGGGCCGGGGGAGGCAGCGTCTGCCTCGCTTTGCACCGTTATGCTTCCCTGGAGCTATGCTCTGGAGGCAGCAAATGCACGGGAGGCTGCAGACCTTCCTTTAGCCAAACCCGAAATGTGGTCTGAATTGCTCCGGGTTGTCACTTGGTCAGGGCAAGTGTCAGCTGGGATCCAGCTGCCGGTGGTGTGGGTGACCCTTAGACCTCAGTCAGCCCACTTCACCTTCCACTATTTATAACCAGAGCCCTGTGCAGATGTTGGGAACGCACGTTTCCACCAGCTCCCTCTCTCTTCTGCTCCACACTGATCCAGCCAGGCAGTGCACAAGCGTGAGGTTACTCCTGCTCCAATACCCGCACAGTAACTGCAGAACCAAGTGACTTAAACCTAAAGCATTTTTACTATATTTCACTGCATTTTTACTATATTTCACTGCAAATTTCATTTCTTTATCATCATCAGTTACTGATTCTTTTTGTCAGCCTGTCTATTCTAAATAGCAGCTCAAAGTCTTTTACGCTGGCTAAGGAAGTAATGATTTTCTCTGTAAAGAATCCTGTGGTTTCCTACATCAGGAACTTTATCAGAATAAAATCAGAAGCAGTTAATGGTGGCTGCAGGATTTGTAACAAGCACATGAGCCAGGACTGAAAGCAGCATCGGGTGTTTTTCCTTCTTTAGATTAGTTTTTTTCCTGGTTCAGTGGATTCTTTTTTTCCATTTTGGATTTTGAATTTTCAATATATAGCATTAGTCTGAAAAGAATTAATTTCCTTCTAGAGTTATTCTAAACTGGAAAGTCTAAGCACATTTGTAGTATTTCTGTGTGGCATTGGTATTTTTGCCTGGCAGGACTCCCTCCCTCACCTGAGGTGAAATCTTCCAGCCCTTTACACATTTCACACAGTACCTTATGGAGGGGAGGGCACAGCAGAAGACATTTTAAATTGAAAGGTGAACTCTTGCATGGTTGCATCAAAAGCCTCACCTTGCGGCCAAAAGCCTACTCAGTCAGAAGGGATGCCGAGAGGCAGGAGAAGGACTGTGCCCTGCCATTGTTTCTCTGCCCCCTGTGGTCTTGGAGCAGACCCCCACAGATCCAGTTCTGCTGCTCTGGATGGCTCAAGATGGAGAACTCCTGTTTTCCATGGGTCTGCAAGAGTCTTGGTTGTCAAATTTTTCTTAGTTCCTTTCTTCCTTTCCTGCAGTGATGAAGGGAAGCTTCCAGCAAGTGCATATGGCGCCTTCAAAGAAGAGGAATTCTGCCCTGTTTAGACACATTGATACTGTGAAATAGTGGGGTCATTTTCTGTAACTGTTCTTTTTGCTGCTCTCTTCCAGGTGCACACATTCAGAGGTCCGCACTGGTGTGAATACTGTGCCAACTTCATGTGGGGCCTCATTGCTCAGGGAGTAAAATGTGCAGGTAACAGTCATTCAGTCTTCTTTTCCTAGGACAGTCCTCATGTTGTAGCTGTGTAATATCCTGCCTGCTCCACCATAACACCATGGGGCAAGATTTCAATTAGGCCGCTCTTAAATGGATGAAGTAAGTGTATCCACTCTGCTGATGATGTTTTCAGGTACCCGTTTCAGTAACTCACTGGGGTAATGCAAAGCTCTTCTCAAGGGCTCGTGCAGGGGAAACAATAATCATCATTAAGGGACTTTTTTCCCCCCACCCTTTTAGAATGGAGAATGAAAAAGGTAGATGCATCGTTAGCTTATTCCTTTTATACTATTCTGTGTATTGGTAGGTGTGAGAAAGTCACTGAGGATCTCAGTATGCAAGGTGGGCAAATTTCATGTTGCTGCTGTGATAAAGACATTCAGGTTAATTTTATGTACAAACCAGCAGACTCCCACCACGCCATAGACCCTAAGTCATGTCTCCTACTTGCAGACTGAAAAGAAGGTAAGAAAAGGGACGATGAATAAGGGATGTCTACTGAAATGTTACATAAGCACTCAGGTGCTGGTAGAAATCTATTACACGCATGGGTGTCAACTGCAGGCATTTCTGTGATAAAACCTCTCTGAAGGAGAACAGCTCACAGTGTTATTGATAAGAGTCTTCTGAAAAGAAAGGACAGTCAGCTTTTTTCAAAGGCCAAAAAAAAGGATCAAAGTGGTCAAAATAGTTTACTGTATTTGAAAAGTATTTTATGGTATTCTAGCAAGGAACCATATTTATAAAAATGGTGCAAAGAGATGTTGATGTATGAAGACCTGCATACGTTGCCCTGGAAACTGAATTTTCAAGCTAATTTAAGAAAATCTGTCTAAGGCTTTCTGAAGTCTTGTCTCAAGCAGATAAGAAGCCTTTTTATCACAGAACTGCGAAATATTGTAAACTTTAAAATAATTTCTAGCCAAATAGGGTTGAAATATTTTTAAATTCTTTACCCATAATTATTTGAATGCAACATTTTGTTATTATTAGTAGCTTCTGCACTGTCCAGGATGGATTAGAGAGTGCAGCTCTGTTTTAAGACATGATTATGTAAAAATGGCATTTCCTTTCTCAGTATTTTCCCTCTACTAAGAATATAGGGTTGCAGCCATATCCTTCACTTGTGAATGAAGATTGTTTGTACTTTTTACTGCTGTTGATTTTACACAGGGTGTACAGTGCTAGGAGAGAGAGACGAAGCTTAATTTTGGTTTTTAACTGTTATGTCATTGGTCATTTTTTGATGATGCTTGAGCCAGTAAGTGTGCCATCTTCCTTCCTTCTTTGCTTCAGATTCCTCAGTTAGGGCATTTAGGAGAGATATCAGGTATTTTTCAGATCAAAGTTTAGTAACTTTAATCCAGAAAAACAATAAAAACTAACAGTATGAAGACATGCAGTGCTGCATGTCACTGTGAAATTAATACTATTGCATTTACAATTAAACCCAAAGTGCTCATGATTTTGTACTTTTTTTTTTTTTAAGTGAAGTAGAGCTGATTTTCTAGATTTATGCAGATTTTCTAAAATGTAGATTTCCAAAAGCCTCCAAAGTCTGGTTTTCTTTTCTCCTTATGAGGATGGTAATAAGTACTGCATGTGTCCTTTTTCCTCCTTGCAGTGTAGAGGAACATATGTGTATTAGATGACTTCATAGGTTCAGAAACTATAATTAGGGCTTTCTGTCTTGTGTGAGGTTTCATGTCACTGTTGGTAGCTCCCAGTAAATTCTGTGATCTTATTTATATTTTAAAATCCCATGTCGTATGACCACATTTTCTTACTGAAGTGGCAGCAAGGTATTGGGGCAGGAGGAGGCTGAAGGTTTTTTGAGCCTGGTAACAGCTGGCACAGCTGGACAAGCTGCTGATGTGCAGCATCATGAGCTGGCGTGTGAGAAGGAGCCGTGGGGTGGCGAGGCCACCACGCACTGCTCCCTCAGCCCAGCAGGTCTGGTTGCTGCAGTGTGTCCTGCGTGGCTCACCTGTGGCTGAGGAGCAGAAAAGTCGGGCTTTCCCAAGGGCACGGGTTGCAGCTGAGCCACCTGGCTTGTCCTCATCACAAGGCTGGCTTTGAGCCACTGGCCATCCTCAGTGATAGCTTCCCAAGGGCTTCCCAGAGGATTTTATTCTCATAGTTTTCATAGAAGTCAGCATCTGGGCAGAGCCCCGCGGAGGTGGAGATGGCAGGACAGGTTCAGCAGTTCCCTGCTCTGCCTTGTCTGTGCCTCACTCCCAGCAGTGTCTGCCCGTTCCTGCCAGCTGAGGCTGTGCAGGCAGCAGGGCCAGAAGCTGCACAGACCTGGGCGTTTTGGAGGAACATGGGAGCTACACAGACATATAGTGAGCGCCTGTGTAACCCGTGTTAACGGGCTGGTGTGGAAGAGCTCAGGCCTGAGTGTTGTGAGTTTGGCTGAGTTTACAAGGTCTTACAGTGCTTTAAAAAAAAAAAAAATCATTTTACTTCTGAACTGAGCTGTTTTAATATGGAGAGAATGAGGCACAGTAAACCAGGAGCCACATGAGGCCATTGCTTTTCAGAGTGGATTTGTACTCCAAAAAAATTACAGCTTTTAGCAGGACACAGCCCACTTGCATTCAAATGGGCTTCAGTGCCACTCCAGGGAAATCCACAAAATCTGTTTGGTGGTCTGTACTGTATGGATTGTATGTAGTTTTATACTTTTTAAAGCATCTGCTTTTTATAGCAAACAGTTGCGCATCTCAAAAGGACTCTGTTGTACAGAAGTGGTAAGTTTAACAAATAGAAATGGATTACTGCATGGGCTACTCTCAACCATTTTAAATCCTGTTCTCTGCAGAAGCACAAAAACATGCAAGAAAATAAATGTGAGACAGTCCAAGACTGGACAACAAAGATAAATGTTATCCATTTCAGAAAGGAGGAGGAGCTGGAGGAAAAAACAGAGCTTATTTCTAATGACTGATAGTTAATGTTACACAAAGTAAGGCAATCCTTTGAAAAACAATAAACCAGAACTAAATATTCATAACAATACACATGCCATAGCAACCAGCAAGGATGCCTTAGCAACTTCATCTTGATTCATGCTTGGTTCCAGTCCAGTCCAGCATAGCTGAATGTGTCCCTCTCTGTCTATTGGCAGAGTGCATTCAGTATCTTGTCAGGTACAGAGCTGTATGATTAACCCCTGGAAGGTGGATTCTCCCTAGCTTATCCTTGTTCAAGATTTATGGCAGACAAAGGAGGAGGACTGCATCTTTTCCTTCCATAAAGACGAGGTGTAAACGTAGGCAGCACATTGGACAACTGGTGGATGGTTATTAGTTGAAGTAAGAAGTTGGCTGCTATCTGGACTACAAAGGTTTGGGGATTAATACAAGCCACCAAACATGGGAAGAACTTCATTGTCTTCCAAAATTAAGACATAGGGTGATGTCCAGGATTTGGATCCTGTAGGAAATTAATTGGTGGACATAGTATGTGGTCTGACTTCTGCTGATGATACATCTAGCAGAAGAGGAATAGTTTCTTTTTCCTTAAATGTAATTCTCTCAAATAACATCATAATAAATCTCTCTTTATTTCATCAGCTTCTTAAGGCAGATTTGCTTCCTTAGAGTGAATCCTTATAAAAAGCATCTGCCCTTCTGCCTCAGAGGGTCATACTTCCAACTTTTGCATCCCAGCCACAGGGCCTTAAAAATTTTGTGAGATGAAGGCTCATCTGTATGCAAGGAACCTCCCTTTTCTGATGGCATGCTCCGTCTCTAGCATGCTTTCCTTCAGGCTTCTGCCATAAGTAGAAATTACTGAAGAAGTATTTGAAATTATAATGCCACCACCTTGTGTAAACACTGAAGCTCAGTAGAAGCTAATGAAGGCGTAAGAGTTTGCCCCAGCTCAAAATACAGTGCATGAACTTAGAAAAATGTACTCTTAATTACATTCCTCCTATGTAAGGCTCCCTCAGGCTCATAGGGCTCATCCCATTGCCCAGAATGTGTTCAGAAGAGAAACTCTAACAATATTAAAGGAAAATTTGCAGATGTGCACTGAGGAGTTCATTCTGTGAACAATACAAGCACGTAACACCTGATAACATTGACAAAAGAATAGCCTGTTCTCAGAGACTAGAGCATTAATGGTGCTGGTAGTGTACTGCCTAAGTGGAGTGGTGTAGACAAGCAGATTAGTAGATTATTAAGCTGCTGCATGTGTCCAGCTCATCAGAACTCTCTTAAGTCCTTGCTCTGTACCCTTTTGATTGTTGTTTTTAATGAATAAGCAATTTAATCAAAAGATTTCTTTGGAACAGGCTGGTTACAAAGCATTAATTAGCTTATCTTAAAAATAATTTTATTTAAATCTATTTCACTTAATGCTTTTGATGGTGTTTTGGGCTGCTCCTTGTAACACCAGGCAGCACAACCCTCTGAGGCTGTACATGAAGCATCACTTCTGCTGCCTTCAGAGATTTGCTCCAACCCATCTCAGCCTGCCACCAATGTAGCACTTCCCTATCTTTTGCTTTCCTTGGAGCACAGTGCTTCTCGCTGGAGAACTATCTCGCTGGATAAACTTGCAGCAGAACTATCAGTGTGCAGGCAAGCAGCTGCCTTTAGCTGAGCCCAAGCAATTTTGCTGCCAGCCCTGAGCACAGTAAGCCCCGTGAGTTCACTTTCAGAATCAGTAAAGTACAGTCTCAAAGCAGGATTGTTTTGTGAATGACTACTTAAGTGTTTAATTTCCCCATTTCCTTCTCCAGCAATTGAAAAATGTACAACTGCCCCATTTCCTTTGCTATTTTGTTTTGCCTTGCTACGAAATCCTTTGCGTTGGACAGCCCTATGCTGCTCCACTGGTGTGTAAGGATGAAGGCGAGCACAAAGGAGCCTGTGAATCCCAAGGCATCACTTTTGTAGGCAGAGTGTTCACACTTTTAGTGCCTGGAAGAACGGCTGACAATCTTGTGACTTAAGTCAGCAAAGGGAAATGCAGGGTGTGCTCATCATGTTGCCCACTCTCAGGGTATTTTGCATGATGGTCATGAAAAGCTCCCGTTCTGCCCACACTTGTGCCTTAAAAACACATCCAAGGTCCTTCTGAGATGTGCACCCAGATTCTGCTGGTTGTAGAGTGCAGGGCACAGACGGTCAGCCCAATATAGGCCAAAAAAGCAAAGCAATGCCACAGGGGTCAGGGCTGTGTGTGGGAAGGGTACTGTTTGGAGAGCAGTCGCTGCCCACCCCCAGCAGGTGGTGATGCTGTTGGGGATGCGAGCTGCCTGACAGGCTGTTCCACCAGCTCGGGATCTGGTGGTGTTCCTGCGAGGAATGAGCTCCAGAATTTAAAATGCTAATCAGACAGCAGAGCTGTTCCCATGGGGAAGCTATTCTGGAGCTATATATTCTTAAAACTGTAAGTCCTAAAAGGAGCTTTATCTTCAAGCCCACGCAGACCTGGAAACTTGGAGCAAGCCAGCAGCCCATCGGGGGGGCTGCTGAGGTAGGCAGGTGTCGTGGCAGGAAGTCAGGGAAGTTCTTGAACAAACTGAATCTGATCTTTCAAGACTTCCAAAAAATCAAACCACTGCCACCAAACATGTCCAGCTTTTGGAAGCACAGACATTATGTATTCTTTTGATTTGAGATAAGGGGGAATTGGCTGGTTTGATGGGCTTTTTTTCATCTTGTTTCATAAGCTCTGTTTTTTCTGTAGTTTTAGATAATTTTGTTGCCAAGTAACTAGCTCCCTTCTAGAAATTCCACTCTTAGAATAATGTACCCTGTAGTGCATGATATAGTGGTGTGGATGAAAGCAGGTTTTAGGGAGCAGTTTTTGCCATGGGGCTGCTTAATGAAATGGCTTAAGACTGATGGGACCAAGGTTGCTTTGAGATGTGCCTCACACATTAACAAATAACACATATTTGAGGCAGTGTGGCAGCTCCAGTGTGGCCACCCAGGTTGCAACAGCTCTGCCAAGGAGAAGGAAGAGGGCAGACCTTCACAGCACCCTGCTGCATTCTGCTTGGAAGCACAGAGTGCAGGACGTGGGACCGGTGGGGTTGCTGTGATCACTCGCTTGTTCGAACACTCTGCATCCCACAAAAACATTGCTTCCTCTGCTACAGAAAAGAGCCTTTAATTATTAAAGAAAAGCTACTAAGCTCATGAGTGATGTATGAGAGCTGATTCATTTCTAACCTGTTCACCCCTGCAAAAGTAATGATGTCAATACTCTGTGCTTGTGTGGAGCTCATCATCATCATGTGTCAGCTCACCAAATGTGAGGGTGTTACCCTGTCTGGTGGGTACAGCAGTGGACCAGCCCAAGGCAAGACTCGTTGCCAGCACCCCAGCTCCACGCTTCCCACCCTCCTACACTTACCATAAACCTCTGAAGAGTCTTTCAGAACTTTTTCCGGATGATGTAAATCTACCTTTTAGCTCTTGGAGCTGCTCTTCAGCTGTGATGGAATGCATCAGTTTTCTTTGGAATAATTCAGAAATATAATTAGAGTGATATATGTAGCGTAAGGTATCATTCCAATGGAGCATGATCAGCAGCCATGTTAGCCAGTAAATCATAAACCAGAGGAAATCTCAAACTGATGGAAGTCAAATCAAACAGTACAACAAGAGGTGACAGCTAAGTATATTTTAGTCTCTGCAAATATTTATATTGTGTGCTCATGGGGCAGTATTAACGTACATATATCTTTTGGCTCTGCTCAGGCATTAATATGAATGTGTTATTTGTTCTTTCAGCCCAGTGGACTAACATCAGTATTAGCTGTTTCTCAAACATCATGAAACCTTTTCTTAGGCATCATAGGAAACTATTGTTAGGCTCGTTGTAAATTTAGTGCCTCTCCTAGAAGTAATGTCACAGCCCACCTGAACTCCTAGATCAATATGCTATTAAAGCCAGGGCAGCTTATCACAGACTTCTAAACCTGTCATCTAAAATTACTTTCTCCCCACCCCCCTTAGATTTCCAAACTTCCTATAAACTCTTGAATTTATGACTGCATTGGGTTTGGTCACATGTGGTTTATTTGAAAGTTGGCCACAGTTTCATAGCACTGTAAAAAGAAATAGTAAGAGCGACTTACAATTCCAGTTCTGAGAAATTATCTCTGTATGAGGTGAAATTCTAATTAACCAAAGTCAGCAAAAGTTTTACTACTGACCTGCAAGGGCTCGTGACTACATCTTTTACATCTGTCCTCTATTATTATAGCAGATATATATATATCAGCAGATACAGTGCTTTAGGGGGATTTTTCTGTAGCTCCTCACCAAGTTATATACCCAGCCAGCTCGTAAGTGCTGATGAACTTCTGTAAGAAATGGATAAGGTTCCTGGTTACTTTAGATCCAGAGTAAAGCTGCTAACACCAATTTGGCTGTTCTGGATTTATTTTGACATAATGAAAAGTAAATAGACCCTCAGTCTGAAATTAAATCAGTCCTTTTGGTCTTAATGAACCCAGCCAAATCATGGAGCTCATGTGTGAACAAGACATCACCATGCAGCAGCACTCAGAGAAATTCAGAACTTGGCTTTCTTGTTCCTTCCTAGTTGATTATAAAATAATGAGGTTTGAAGCTTTCAATGCATCTGCAATGAGAACAGAGGACACGTTTTATCTAATGATATACAATATGCTGCGTAATTCCTGTCTTTTAGTACTAACAAGTAAGCAGAGTATAGTTCAGTACAAAACTAGCAAATTCCCAGTGCTCTGTGGGGGGTAGGACTGACCTGCTGCCATTGCTTTTTACCTTGCTGGAGTTAGCAAGACATTATGCTTAGTTATCAACTGAACCAGGGACTAGTGACCAAGACATGGATCTTTCATCAAGTATTGTTAGTTGAGGATAGAGGCCTACTTTGTAGGAAGCACAGCATTGGTGAGTTTCAGCTGCTTTATTGGGAAAAATACAATTTTTCTGATGCAAATTCACTGAAATTTCATAGAAGTATTTACTGATGTGGTGTTGCTAAAGTAAGATGGTTTCCTACGCTTATGTAAGAGGCAAAAAGCCTTGGTTATTAGAAGAACACCACACAGCCCAATAATATTGATGATAATGCGCACACATTTCCTAAACATTAAGTATCTGAAATATTTCTAGGTTTTAAATGTTTCTCAGGAGTGTTGGGAAGCCTTTAAGCAATGAGCTGGTACATAAAATCTAATCAAATGAAAAGGAAGAACAAAAGAGAGGAGAAAAGTTGAGTTCTGCATTTGTAATTATTATTCTGGTATTAATGAGGTCAGATCAAAAGCCCGTCTGAATCTAAGGGATTAGCAATAATACAGTTATTGTCAGAAGCAAGGTTTTCACACTGAAAACATCTCTGTAAGTTAGACATTTTAATGAATTGAAACTTTCTTGTATATAAATATAATTAGGATCACCTCAGTCAAGGCGATAATTGGTTTGAGTCATGTGTAAGATACTTGGGAGTATGTTTTTTCTTTTTTTTTTTTTTGGTATATTTTATTCTTAATTATCCTTGGATTCGTAGAAAGATAACTCTGAGCTATATTGCCGTCTGTGTGAAGCAGCTAATTTGTACTCAGAATAGTTCATGAGTCCTCATGAGTGTGGTGCTGCCATTCCAGTCTTGCAGGCATCATTTTTGCCAGACCTACTAGAGAAGTTCATGCATGTTGGAAAAGATGCTTTTTGCAGCAATTTTAGGAATTCTATGTACAGTAATTATATTTGCATTTGTAAATACTATTACTGAAAAGTTAAGGTTTCAAAGTAAAGGAAGTCAAGAATTAAGATTTCCTACGTGGTCTCAGTTTGCTTTCCTTGTGTGCCTGTTAAGATGTTGCCTCTAATTATTTGACTACTCATTATTTTTACTCCACAACTTCATCTATATTTTGAAAGCAGACTGCTTTAACAACACTTATTCAGTATTTTGTCTTCTTATTTTTAAAAGTGCTGGTCTTATTAATGACACAGTATTCAAACCTTACACCAAAGACAAGTAATTTTTCCTCCACAGTTAGGCAAACATTTAATGGATTTGTTTCTACTAGACCCAGAGGAGACAAGAACAGCCTCTCCTTGCCAGGTTACGGCTGAAGGAGAGACACACTAAAGGGCTCAGGTCACAAGTTTCCAGTAAATGTAGGTTCCCTATTTAAAGCACAGAGGGACCTGGTTTTTCAAAGTTCAGGCAAAATGTAGCACAGGGCATAGATATTTAAAGTGCAGGTGGAGCTCCCCTTGCCTGCACTGGCTGGGGTGCACAGAGTTACTTCATTCCATGCCCAAGAACCATAGGTAGGGAGATGCTGGGCATGTGGTCACACACCTTCCAGTTTGAGGTCTTAGAATGCTTGACTAAATGTGGGATTGAAATAAGTGCTCAGGTAAAAGGAAGACTGTTACTGTTTCAGCTCTGTCCCCAGTGTGATGACTTAGCAAACACTGAAGAAACCTGTGTGACCAAATTGCACTTCTCCACACCTGGAGGGGCAGCAGTGGAGCCTGCCCAGGGCACCCACGCAGCCCACTGGGATGTGCAGCAGCTGGGGTGAGCCCAGAATAGGCCTGTGGGTCAGGGCAAGCCACCAAGGCTGCCCAGGGTGGGCCTCAAGGTACCCCCGGCAGTAACAGCATATTGGGTTCCATGGTTTTGCACACGGAGGGGGTTGCAGCACAAAATCACAACCGGGAAACCAGGAGGGAAATTCAGTGTTCTCAGTTCCCTGCGTGTGCATTACCTGCTCCTCACAAGGAAGCGAGTCGCTCCTGCACAGAAATACCTAAAGAGAATTCTAATCAGCCATTTCATCTGGATCAGGATCTGTGCAAGTTTTGACTGATTGAAGGTGACACACTGAACTTTAATTGCAACCAGAGGTTCCTAAGTGACAAATCTTGTTGCTTTATGGGCCTTTTAAGTAAACAAAGTGCTTTTAGCAGCAGGCTGCAGCTGACTTAGTGGAAATTAGACTTAGCCATGAATTCTAGGGTTTACTGTGTTGGAAAGAAAGAAGTCAAATAATCTGGAGCTTTAATGAAAATACAAATACTGGCAAAATCAGCAGGAATGAAATACGAACAGAATCTCAATAGATAGATACTGAGTACTGCAGTGGGAGAAGAAAGTACAGATTCTCATGAAGGCATTGATCCTTCAAGCTTCTACGTCCCTTAATCCTGCGGACATCCAGGGCTCTCCAGATGGCAGTGCAGTGAGGTACAGAAATGCCTGCAGCACGGGAGTCCCGGTGTGTATGGAGTGCCCAGCAGAGCACGGTGACCACCCTGACTGCAGTGTGCTGCCGTTCTCTCCAGGTGCTGTTTCCTCTCAAGCACCTGTGAGTCTGCATTGCAAAAGAGGAGAAATGGCAGTGAAAACAGAGTCACACAGGGCCAGTGCCTCAGGTCTGCTGCCTCATGGTGCTGATTGCATTGTGGGCTTAGCTTCCGGGGTGCTGTATTGCTATTCCCATCTTCACGGTATAATTGGTGGTGTTTTCCTAGATTTTTCCTTCCCAAACCCAGAATATTATGTTCTTGGTGGGTTTTAGGCAGAAAAAATATTTTTCTACACCCTGATCTCAAGTAAGTTTCACTTAAACTAATTCTCATTCTCTGTATGTTTACAACGAAGCTGTGGAGTTATTATATTCCTAAGTAATTTTAAAGTAAAAAGAATCATTTTGGTGCCTTACAACACTGTTTCAGAAACACTCTGTGAAATGGCATCAAAATTCCAGCTACTTCAACTTGGCAAAGCCCTTTGTCAACTGCTTGGTAGCAAGAAATGACCAACCAGGTTGGTGACCCCCCTGTCTGTTTTACAGCTGCCCTCCAAGCAGGGGGACAGGCAAGGGCTGCCATACCTGGCCAGAGCATAGGGGTCCCCAAAGGGATTCAGGTCTTGGCACTGCCTTTCCAGCACACACTGCAGAGGGCTTGTAGCCTGGTTGTAACCCAGTCCCTACTTTCATCTCCCCCAGGAGATGTCTGAAGTGCCAGAGTCCAGGACTACATAGTAGATGGAAGTCTTAGGAAATCCCCAACAACTTGGGAAGAGAGTCTATGTTGTGACAGCAATATATGTAATAGTTGTGGGGAACATAATTGACCCCCAGCTCCTGATTCGAAAAACCATGTGGAAAGTGTGTCACTTTGTGTTAGATTTCCTAGGAGTAGAAAAATGTCTTGGGTGGGAAATCCTTCTTACTTCAGGGCGGTCCCTACCTCACACATTTGGTGATTGAGCGCCCTCAACAGAAGTTACAGTTGTGAGCTGAGGTCAGACCCTGCAGGAGCCATTCATACTCCACAGTCCTGACCTTGGGATACATTTTCACCAAACACCAGCCTAATGATATTTCCATTTTTTTCCTCAGATTGTGGTTTAAATGTGCACAAGCAGTGTTCCAAGATGGTCCCAAATGACTGCAAGCCAGACCTGAAGCATGTCAAAAAAGTGTACAGCTGTGACCTTACCACACTAGTAAAAGCACACTTCACTAAGAGACCAATGGTAGTAGACATGTGCATTAGGGAAATTGAATCTAGAGGTAAGGCATCGTTAATGGACTTCTGTTGCTTTGCTGATAATCCATTTAGATTGATCTGGGTCATCAGGGTTTCTGCTGAATGTATGATTGTTCAAAACAGATTTGCACAAGACATTTTATGACTGCCAATTACCCTGCACAGCTAATATACTTTGTAGTATTTCATGGTTCATACCCATTTATAATTTTTATAGATTCTGCTAGAAATTGCTTAATAGACAGTTACTGCTTTATAGTTATATATTGGCACCTAACTTTCCAGTAATAGATTTATTTAAAAAATTAAGTGAATGTGGTAAAACAAAGGCAGTTAGTATTGATGTGTTCCCTTTTGCTGGTTCCCCATGTCCACACTGAGTGTCCTTTTCTAGAATTAGCATATTTGTTTTCATTCTGAAATAATGACCGATCACCAAGTATGTTAATCTGTTATTTTTAAATTGGTTGTAATTGGTTTAATATGTTTCTTCAGCTCTGAAATCATTTGCGTAAACATAATTTAGTGCTGCTATAACAAGGCAGCTACTGCAAGGGTCAGGGTTAAAAACCCAGGACAAGGTTTCATTCTAGAGGAAAAACCTGATAAGGCTTTTAAAACATGCCCGCTTTTTCTGCCTTAAATGAAAAACCTGGCAAGGGAAGAACTGGGTAGAAGGAAACCGTAAAAATTAAGACTAATTTTAATCTTGTTAAAATGTTCATTGCAGGTCTTAATTCCGAAGGACTGTACAGAGTCTCAGGATTTAGTGATCTTATCGAAGATGTCAAAATGGCATTCGACAGAGGTACAGCCTTTCCTGCATGCTGGAACTTTGTGCTGATGTATTAAATATACACAGCCTGTGTCTCATGCTCCACTGCATCAGTGGTCTGAAGGAGTCCGACGGCTGTGCTGGCAGGAGGGGAGACTCCCCGTCAGAAAAGCGTAGCAGCTTCACTGTGGCCTTTATTACAAAAAAATCTGCTTTTCTCCTTCCATCAGTATCTGTGCTCCAGTAACCATGTGTGTAGGAAAGGACAAAGCTTTCTGAACTACTGCCCTAGTTTGCAAGTAAAACTACGCTCATGGGGGTGGGGGATGGATAGAGGGTAAGTGGTGAAGTGCCTTGAGAGGGCTGTGCAACTTAAATCCATCTTTCTGGATGAAAGCTCCAAAATAATAAGATGAATGCAATAGGGTAGACAAAGTTTGAATTATTACAGACTAAAAGGAGGTCAGTGAGAACAAACTCTTCTCTCTGAGAAAAGGCAGTGGGAACATTAAAAGCTTTCCAGCTGCAGTCTCCCTATCCCAATAGAAATCAAGGCCAAAATCTGTACTGGAAACTCTCTTTCCTGTTTCTCTGGAGGACTGGACCTATTCAGACAACATCTGCCTCTTCTGCAGTGTTAGCAGGGTGGGGATGTGCTGGGGAAGCCAAGTTCTAGATCTGTGTCTGCTGCAGTCCAGAGTAGGTAGTATGTTGTAGCTAAATGGTGAACACGTGTTTTTCCTATAAAACGGGGGCTGTGGACAAAGTTGGTTTTCTGCCTTTTCTTTTTTTTCCCAGACTCCCCTGATTTTTCATTCAGTGCTGACAAATGTGTTGTTTGGCAACACAGTGTGTTCAGAAATTGCTAAATGTCCACACGTTAATATAAGACAGATAGTGCTACATCAGGCAGGCACGTTTATAGAAAAAATCCAACAAACTGTATTTTTTAGTAATTTTCTGTAACAAAGAAAGGATATGTTTCTTTATAACATGCTTGAGGTTTTCACCCTGAAACAATGAAATTCCCAATCCAGTAACTCTGTTTTACTTAAAAAAACCAAAATCTGTAGTTGTGTTATTATTTTTCTTTTGAATACTGTTTACATCTGTTTACGTTTCCAAGGCTTTAATGTCAGTGCCTTCTCCACACAGATGGGGAAAAAGCTGATATTTCTGTGAATATGTATGAAGATATCAATATTATCACTGGTGCACTTAAACTGTACTTCAGGGATTTGCCAATTCCACTCATCACATATGATGCCTACCCAAAGTTCATAGAGTCTGCAAGTAAGTATAACACATTTTGCTCCTGTTTTTCATTCTCTTTTTCTTCTCCCTTTTGTGAAGTACTGACCTATTAATTTAATAGCTGTCCCATCAGCTCTTACCCTGCATGCCCTATTTAGTGAGGATTGCAGGAGTAGATATGCACTGCACAGTGCAGTCTGACTGTGTGATGCTACCTGATTGTGGTTACATTTTTCTTTCCCTTTGTCACTAGGAATGCTTCCTTTTCATCACACATGGATTACATCACTTGTGTACCTTGCATGAATGCCTGGTACTTGACAGGGATATTTAAAGTCTGTTGGGTGTGTGTTGCCAAAAAGAAGGTGATTTATGGAAATATTTAGAAATAAGATGTCTTTTGTTTCTGGAGTTGTCCATTTTGAGGGTTTTCATAACGTGATAAGGATTCATCCTAAGGCCACCTTTGGGGCTGGCCTTGCAGAAAGTGGATCTGCAAGCACAGCACTGAGCCCAGCTGGAACATCCCTCCCCAACATCCTGGCTGCCTGAAGCATCTCTGCGATGTAGTCGTACACCAGCCACACTGGAAAGGTGTGAAGTAGCCGTGGGTAGAAAACATGGGCTGGATGCTGGTCTTACTGCTCCTCTGGAGAAGGTTCTTTCCAAGTAGTATGGAGACAGCCAAAGGCACCGATGGCAAAGTTCCCAGTACCTTCTACTCTCCTAGAGTTGCACCTGTAGATTATTTGTGCAAAACTAGTCCAGTCAGCAAGGACTGCTGGAGGAATTTTTTTTAGTAGGCTGCAGGGAATCTTTCAGTGGAGTGCAGTTTGCTTTGGGGAGTTTTCTTTGTCCAAAACCAGTCACATCCTGATGGTGCTCTGAGCACCTCTTTGGGCAGGCAAATCCTCTCCTATGAGTAATCCAGCAGAGCTGTGAGACCCTGCCTTCTGTGCAGGCAAGCAGTTGTTGCCTTTCTGTGTGTGAATTCTGGCTGTGCATGTGGTGACAGTTGAGCATCTGCGTTTCAGAAACCACCGATCCGGATGAACAGCTGGAAATTCTCCATGAGGCGCTGAAGCTGCTGCCGCCTGCACACTGTGAAACATTACGGTATCTCATGGCACATCTGAAGAGGTAGGTGGAATAGCTGGAAAGAGCTCTAAGCCAAACTCACTTTTAGCAATCAGTCCATGTTAGCACCTCCAGAAAAGTCTGGGCAAGGACCACCAAATCCTTGAGAGGGACTGTGGCAGGGAGTGGTAGTGTGCACAACAGCAAATTCTCAGACACGGGGGTTTACCTGTCTAAAAGCACTTGAAGAAAATAAGTTAAAAAAATGCCACAGTTTTGAAACGCAAAAGTCATCTGCCTAAAAAATTTGTTCTGTATTTAAGGTTACAGTGACTATTTATGGTAAAAAAGCCATTTGTACCTATTAGAGTGATAAGTCACTCACTGGTCAAGGGACTAATACAGCTTAATGGTTATAGACATGTCTTTTTCTGCTAAATCTCATCTACCCTTATCATTACTGACACCCTTAAGAACACGTCATGCACTAGGCTAGAGCTGATAAGACAAAGTGTTAATTGGCCCTCCAGCCATGTGTCCAGTGAGCTCTGCTTCAGCACTGTGGAGCCTCTTGTTCTACCTGCCCCCTTCCCAAAACTGTAGGAGTATAAGTTCTGTCTGAGGTTTCTCCTGCTCCCCAAGACATGATTAAAGTTGATTAGCAGGCTGAAAAATTGTTAAAGAGAGTCTGACAGATGAATATCCAATACAACAGCACAGGTTCTATTTCATTCCGGAAAGCAGGGGGGAAAAAAGTGATGTGGCATGTTAGAGTATCCATTTCGGTTTCTCAAGTAACATGAACTTACTGTCAATATATAAGAATCATTCCTTCTCCTTAGAAAATACTTTCTTTTAAGCTCTCTTCTGCTTTTTTCTTTTTGTAGTTCTTCTACAAGTAGGAATATGTTGACTCTGGTGACTGCCTCAGGCAAAATTCAGCTACTGCATTTCTGCCTGATTTGTGCCTTTATTTCAATGACATTTCTAACAAGTGTTTTAGAATGGACACAGGGATGAGAGACATGGGAACAAAAAAACACACAGCTTGTGAAGTGTGAAGTAAATTTTTCCTCACCCTGTTCAAGAGTAGCTCTTGCTGCTCTACTTAGCAAGTTGCTTTTGCACATCATATTTCTGGTATAGGTGAATGGTAAGGCAGAAAGGGGAGAAAATTCACTCTTCTTAAACTTCTTTTTAATTCTTTTGCTAAAAGGAGCTGTAAGCTGTTGTCTTGCTGCTGAATTCCAATTACCAGACACGGCTCCTTTACAGACTGGAGACACAGCAGCTTGGTGATATCGTCTGATTTTTTAAATAAAAGTTAAGGCAGAAAAGGAAAAATGGAAGAAAAACCTTGAGTTTTGGGGTTTTGTACACCAAAGGATTTGTTCATGCAATGCAAGTGAGCACAGTCTGTGTGCATGGCAGGAGGACACAGACACTGACTCGCCGCAAACCCACACAGCATTTGCTCTCACTCACTTCTGAGTGTTTCACCTGACACTCCCATATATGACCTGCTGGAGATGGCGGCTTCTCCTTGGGGAAAGGCACACGTTCCTTTCCGTGGGAGAAGGCACACATTTCTGTCCAGTTTCCTTGGTTTTCAAGCATATACAGGCATAGTTTGGCACAGAAGAAATGTGAAAATCACTTTTTTTTTTTTTTCACAGAGTAACACTCCATGAAAAGGAAAATCTGATGAGTGCAGAGAACCTGGGCATAGTTTTTGGACCAACTCTTATGAGAGCGCCAGAGCTGGATGCGATGGCTGCATTGAATGACATCCGTTATCAGAGACTTGTGGTGGAGATGCTTATAAAAAATGAAGACATTTTATTTTGAATATTTTGGGGGTTTTGTAATAAAAAAGGAAGCAACAGTGTTCTATGGATGAAGGAATATTTTAAAGTAATTTAATGGCTCTTGTCGCTGAATTCCATATTTGCTAGAGCTTTTGGTGTATTCAGGATAAAAATGAAGGAACTCTTTGTCGTTTCTGTAGTGCCATTCAGCTGATGTTGAAAGAGGTTAACACATACTTTCCAGTACTAGTAATCCTGGGTGTTTATCATGGTAAAATAAAAAACAAAAAGCCTAAAGCTATTGCATGATTTGCTCCCTGTTCTCCCTGTTCTGGTGAGACTCATTCCATGAAGAAAACAACTGAACTGGTGCAGCATCTTTGTTCTGGATAGTTTGTGATTGTAATTCAGCATGTTTCTCCGTGTAAACCTGTTGTGAATTTGCTTTTTTGTTCTATGTAATTGGTTTCTGATACTAAAAAGAAGGCCAACTTATGTGAAATGGAGCCTCTGGCTATTTATTGACATTTTATATTATTCTCTTCCACTTTTGGGGCCTGATTTCTTCTTGGGTTTCTTTCCATTTTTTCATCATATAGTAATTTGTTTTTATCAGAAACAAAATTGTACTTTAAATGTTACTTTAAGTAATTCTCCATTATGTTTATGGTGGTTGCAGTGAAACCTGCAATGCTGAACAGTGTTCCTTTATTATTATTGCTATTTTAATTGTAATTTTGTATTTTTATCTGGCATGCATATATTAATTTATTAAATTTTGCTTTTAGAACTCTAAGCTATTTATTTTTACTGAATGACCATATTTCAAAAATACCACTTGTTTCATTTTTTACATTGGCACTTTAACCCTGAACAACCTCTGACTTTAAAGAAGTGAGTTAGAGTTTTACCAGTTTTGACAAGACCATTCTGATCTAAATACTTTGGAGCCTGACACTTTGCTAAGGTTCCCACAAATTCCTTGCTACTATGAAAAATCCTTTCTTCATTGTCCAAGATGCCTTTCAAAAATGCTTCAAAACTCTTAAATAAACCCAAAAAAGTATTGTCAAACCATCTACTACTTCATATTTTATATATATTGTTACCTATATGAACTGGAATTGCAGTTCACAATTACACAATTGTAGCTGCCCGGAGTAGATAGATACACCACCAAATTTCAAATGCAGATACACCCCAGAACACTTGCTTTGTACGTCAAACATTCAGCACTGGTGCAAACACTTAGCCTGCCCTGCAAACACCATCTGAGTCAGGAGAAGGACAAGGAATAATCCCCTAGAGATCACAACCAGCTGTGTTCCCTCCTGTCAATAATAAAGTGGCTCCCTGCATTCCCCTTCCTGCATGCCTGGCTAGGGGAGGAAAGGCTTACAGAAGGTAGCTCTTCTGTAGCTCCCCTGGAAGTGGGGAGTGAAGGATCCCCGCAAGAAAAGGGTGAAGCTGGGGATGTACACAGGTAAGCATGTGGGAAGTGCTGTTCTGGGCTGGGGCCTGCTGGGGGGGCAGAGTGGAGGAGATTTTGAGAGAATCTAGAGTGTCTTTTTTTTAAATCTTATGTAGAACTTAAACTGACTTGCTGTTACAACTCGTGTATTATTTAGTGCACATTAGCACTTTATTTATCCCAGTCGACTGACTCAGATGGAAGACTGTATGTCTCCCACCCAGCCCAAAAGGAGTGGCCCGTGTGCCTCCCAGTCACACGTGCCTTGCACTGTCCAGCAGTCACACATTCACGCTACCTTGTTCCAAGCCAACTCCTAAACATACTGTATCTCCCCTTGCTGCCTTGATAGTATGTGATGCATTTCTTCACTCCCGTTTTGCCTAATGGTCCTGCACATCCCGCTTCTCAGACACTCCATCACTCCTGCCTTCCCTTTGGGATGCCTCACAGTGGCTGACCCTTTGCAATGTCCTGTCAGTGCAGTTAGCTCTCGGTTCCTTGCCATGGCAGCACTCTAATTAATCATCGGGTCTGTGATCAGGAGATAAGATTTCTTTTTTTCCTAAATAATGTTGGTGGGATTTTGCACGCACATGTTGCACTCCAGTGTTTGCATTACCGGGTATGTGCTTGTCCTGACACCCGGTGCCATCACAGGCAGCTGTGGCAGAAGCCTCCTTTTCCCAAAGCACCCATCGGTAGCTGACACGGGGCAGGGCAGAGAAGGGCATGGCTCTGCCACAGCAGCTCCAGCTGTGTGGTGGCACTCTGTGCCCTCAGCTTATCTGAGCAAAAGCCATCTGCTGTTCTCCAGCACTGTGCAAGCAAACCTGAACTAGATAGCTGTAGTCCGCCTTCTAAAGTGTATGTAGTAAATGGCAGTAATTAAGATAATTAGCACTTCTTCTGGTGTGAAGTACCCGCCTCAGTGCAGCAGCAGGCAGGTGCTGCTGATGGTAGGAGCTGCTCCCCTTGCTTTGCTACAGGTGCTCTCAATTGTATTTGGAAGTAGCAATGGGCCCTGAGAGCTGTGAAGCTGGATCAGTCAGAGAGAAAACACCCCAAAGAGTAAGCGTGTTTGCTGTGGGGATAGTCAGTGCACACAGGGCAAACAAGGTTTGTGAGCTACTGCCAAGCACCCATCTTCTGCTGGAGATGACTTCTTTCAAGCAGAGTTTAACAAGTGATTATAGTACTGGAAGTTCCTGCACGAAAGGAGGAAGTCTAAATAGGAACCCACTACTGGGGGGGGGGAGAGAAACGCACAAAAACAAACACCCACCAAAAACCAAGCTCAAGAAACGTAACTTTTCCTCCAAGCCTATGCACTCCTGCGCTCACATTCTGGTGGGCTGTGAAGGAAACTGCATACCAAGTAATGATAAAGCTTCAGAATGTGTTTGACACCAAATAATCTCAGTATTCAACTGATGAAGGCTGTCACTGTTTGCTAACCACCCTGCTCGCCCTACATGGAACAGAGTGCACGTCAGGTACGTGGGTCATGCCTTATGTTAGGGACAGGAATACGGAATGGAGGACCCCAACAGTCAGTGAAGTACTTGCTTGATTTGGAATCACAGCAATCATCATCCAGTGACTATTTTTTTCTTCTCATGAATTGTGTAGGCAAAGCCTCCATTTTAATCTTGTTTTTGTTACCAGTGGAATGAAACTGATCTTTCCTGATTGGTAATCACTAAAGCAGGTAGTACAGAAATAAATGTTGTCTTTGCAGTGAATTTGATACTTCTTTTTGCTAATCAGGAAGATGCTTCCTATGGGCATATAAGCAATTAAATGATTTAAGTTTCATTTATTCAATTTTTTAATTATACACAGAAATCTGGTATTTTTAGTATTTGTATTAGGTAAGTGACAATACAATAATCTAGGTCTGTAAGAAGCAAAGGCTATCACTAAGTTGATTTGTTCTCTGAAGGAATTTATTTCCATGACAAATACGTGTTGTTTCCAGTGCCATAGGATAGGTGTGGGCAGCTCACGGTGGGGCTGGGCCGAGGAACCAACTCACTGGCAACATCTTATCACAGGGCAGTTGGCATAGTGAAAAAGATGAGAAAGAAGGGATTAAATTCCGATTTCTGAGGAAGGAATGAAGAGCACAGGCAAGACATACGAGTTGGCAGCAGTCAAGGAACTTGCACAGAGCATGAGGGGAAAGCAAGTCCTCAATGAGGATAAAGAAAGGCAAATTTATTAAAAATTATGGAGACAGTGAAGAAGCGTTAAAATGTATGTCTAACAAAAATTAAATATCAGAAATATTGGAGGGCAGTGTTTGGGGGCATAATTAGGAGCTTTAGGATGAAAAGGGGAAAAGGGAAGAAATCTTGCAGCAGTTTCGGGGAAACATCCCAGCAGTGAATTAACCCAGTGGTTCAGCACAAGGTGACTGGGCCAGGCCTCTGCAACTCCATGCAAAAGATGTCCCAGCTGGCAGCAGGCTGGCACAGAGTGCCTTGGTCCCGGGCTCCCTCCCTGTGAGCCCACAGAGTGCATGGCAGCCTGGCATGTAGCAGCACACTGGACCCACTCTGCACGGCATGTGCTCCCCGTGGACCTGGTCTGGGTGCAAGGCTCCTTCCCTGGATGGGGCCACATCTGCCTCCAGCTCCCCCCTGGAGGGATGTGTCACTGTCCCTATTTCAGATTGTGGAGCAGAGGGAAAATGCTGTGTGCTGAGGCTGTAGGAAGGGAACCTGTGACAAGGCCTTAGGAGAGCTCTGCGATGAGGGAGGCGAGCTGCCTTTTGAAACATGCACATGAACTTCTGCTAATGTTGGGTTAGCTGACAGGATGGAAAAGCCTGTTAATTATGATTTTGTGCAATACCAAACTTTTCCTGTCCTTCCCCCTCCAGTGGCAAAGGAAGAAAAAAAGCCTTCTAAAAAGCATATACGATATACTTGCTCTGTTCCTGACCTAATTTTTGCATGCTGATGAATGTTCTGCAATGTTTTTATTATAGCTATAATTATATTGCAATAAGGAGAAAAAAACATTTAGTGAACCTAGCAATCATGGGTTTCTTTTTTAGTCATGTAAAATTACTGCTTAGCAACTACACCTCAGCCCTAGAAAGCTTATGTAATGCATGAGGAGGAGAGTTAGGACATGTGTTCTGGATTAAAGCAACTGCTGAGCAAACCGTGTAAGGCAAGAGTGCCTTCTGCTTCGGCCACGTGCTGGCAGGAGTGTAAGCAAAGGGCAGGGGCTGTGTGCCTGACAGTGGGGCATGAGAAGCCGGTTGAGGGGTTGGTGCTGTACCTCCAGCAAACCTCCCCAGGGCGCCCTCTCTGAGGCACTGGGCTGATTGGCACTGAGAGCTCTGCCTCCAGCTAAATCCAAGGACCCCAGACTGATGTGCTGAGAGGAGGAAGCCTTACGTACACACTGAGGGGTGCAACTCTTCTTCAGTTCTTCAGCACACTCTTCATCTGCCTTGGTCATGGACATTTGGGGTTATATATATATATGTGGAGAACACTCCAGAGCCCTTGCATAAACTGATCAGTTCCTCACACTGGCCTGATTGTCCTTCTCCATGTGGGCCACACCACAGAGATACTCTTCTTGATGCTGCCTTCTATATCTCAATTTGGATAGCATGGTTCAATTAAATTATCTGATGTCTGTTGCTGGTTTCATGGTCAGAATACCATTTTTATTTCTTTGATGTCTCCTAAGAGTGATGTCAGTAAGCTGCTAAAGGAACTTGTTTAAAAGCTTTTAGTTAGGTGTCCTTTCCTATTTCTCATGTATTCTGCCTCAAGGACATGTGTAGCTCCTTACATTACTCAGTTCTTTATCAGTACTCTGCCTTGGTGGATTGGAGCAAATGGTTCTTAGGCCTCTGGGAGCCTTTGATTAATGTATTTCCTGAGGCAATTAGGCATTGTTTTGAAAAATACATTTGGCAGACAACCAGGATTTATTTTCAAGCACTGTGTTGCCTGTAATTTCTGTTTCTTCCTATCAAGCCTTGAGATTGAATGCTAAGCTTTTTCTCTTTGTCACTTTTTTTTTTCAGTCTTATTACTAACTGTGTCACTAATGCAAATAGGACTGTCTAAACTATTAAAATTACTGATTTTGTAGATTAATATTCATAAAGTCATGTATCCTAAAGCTTGCTTGAAGGATCACTCACTAAACTCAAAAGAACATAGCACAATGGTATTGGTCGCTGCTCATCTCCAGCACCTACTCTGTTCTCAAAACAGGGAAGGGTAGAGATTCCTTCAGTTGTTTTTTTTGTTGTTGTTCCTTTATCCCCTTTCCTGTTTTCCAGCATTGTGACGCTGGACATACGCTGTTTGTACCATACAATAACTCTCACATGACATCTTCCACTAAACTGCTGGAATTCAGGTACACTGAGATTGCTGCAAGGTGAGTTGTTCTGCACCATGGTGGTGGTGTCTAAGATACCTCACAAAAAGAGAGGTTCAAAGCCCAGCTAAGCATTTTTATTAAAAGTAGGTAGAGACAAATAATGAAATACACATGAAGGAGGGGGCTGTTGCAAGGTGAGTTGCACTGACACTTTCAAATCACTTCCTGACAGACAACTGTGAACTTCTCCTGGAAGTACTTCCACAACCCACAGATAATCTTGTCTTTTGGAGAAAAGGCATATTTTCCAATTTGTTACAGCAGGTACACTGGTTTTAAAGTTTGTTTAAAAAAACCCCAAACCCCAATAGTCCATGTGCAGCTCTCCAGATGCTCACTCTTCTTAATGATTTCAAATATGGTATAATGCTGAGTCTTTACAGCTCCTTTGTGCCCCCTCATTGGAGGAAGAGTTGTGGCCTGCCCATGGCTTACTTTGAAGTTCTCCTTCTGTAACATAAATAAAGAAGGGTCGGTCTGAATTTAGGGCAAAGAAGTGGCTTGGCATTGCCTGGTGAGGATATTGGCAGCACAGGAGGCTGAAGAAAAAGCTGGAGGTACTGCCATGGAAAGTGTGGACTGGCTTGTTCTGTGATCTGTTTCCATCCTTGGTTTGGAAGTCTCTCCCAGCATCAGGAGGGATCTGACATTCTCCGTCTCTTGCACTGGTGGAAGAAAAACCCCCACTAATGTTCCTGCTTTCATCTGCAGCTCTGATGTCATTCCTAACCCATTGTGTGAGTTTGCTAAAAGCATTAGTTAAGAATGAGGCTCTTGCTGCTGTCATAACCTTCCTGGAGAGCCAACAGTCAGTGAGCAGCCTTTCCTAGTACATCACCAGTGACCTGCAATTGCAGGGGGCACAGAAAGAGAAGAAAGAAAAGATACCGTACAGTTTTCAGAATTGATTATTGATTTTAGAACTGATTATATAAAGCCACAAAAACTGACTATGTATGAAAACAGTCACATGGAATATTCTCTTCTTAGTGAAGGCACTATGGTTGGGCTGGAGGTTGTATGGAATAACGTGTTTCGCCTGGCCACTGCTGAGCTGCTCACACCACAAAGCCACTTGCCGTGCTGCACGATAAGCTTTCGTGTGTGAACACAGGCTGTGTGATGGGTGCAAACTCCAGGGCTGTGTGACAAGTCAGAGTAGATGTGGCTTTTGTCTGGTAGGAGGATGAATTTCGCAATTAGGCTAATCTGGAGACTAGGCTTTGTGAAGGATGGTTAAACTGAAACTCTCTGTTTCAATGCCAGTTTCTCTTAACGCGGCTGTTCCTCTGGCTCCTGCATGGCTGGGGTTGTGCTCACATTGCTCCCCTTGCTGTGCTGTGTGTTTACCAGGATAGTCCCCCAGCTACCCTGAGTGTGGTGTTTTGAATTCATGCCAAATCTCAAATATTGGTGAACAGGGAAATCTGGAATTTGGCTTCATGTGCAATTCTGAGTACAAAGTCCTGGGGCTGTCAGAGGAGTGGGAACCAGGCCCTGACTCCTGCCCAGCATGCAGTCCCACCCACGTGTGCCTTGCCACTGCCAGCCCCCACCCCTCCTGCAGGGACGGAGTTGTCACTTTGAAGGTGTTTCTGGAGTTTAGGGTATATGGTTTTTTTCTGTTTTATCAGTTATAAACACAAGCTTGTAAGTTCCCTATTGTCCAACACAAGAGAAACATGGCAAAGATCTTACAGGCTGCCAAGGAGGCAAAATAAACTTTGTGTGACAGGTGAGAGCTACACACCAGAAGTCAGTATTTTCCACTAATTACCCAGAAAATGCTGTGTGTGCTGGCAAATATCCCAATATAAGCAATAAAAGTGAGTATTTGGCGTGAGGTCAGTCCTGGGTAAAGCACACATCAACAAATCCGAGTGTGTCGAGTGCAGGAGTAGAAATCCGTCCCTGGGAGCTAATGGACAGCATGGCTAGAGGGTGGTGTTTCCTGCTTTAAAACGCCATGATGGCTCAGGTAGCACAGTGAGGTAGATGTTGGCTTTTTAAAAGCAAACTCTGCAGCCCCAGGTGAGAGGGATGCACCACAAAGATCTGTGTTAAGTGTTTTCTGGGATCAGTGAGGGCTTATGGAGGGGAAGCACCATGTGTGAAGGGAGAGTGCTCTGCCGCTGGACCTATAAACTTGTTTCTATGTATTTATCCAGACAATACAATGACAGAACCTGCACCTCAAAGCTAGGTGCCCTGGGGTTCTCGCAGGGATACAGAGGTGTTTTCAGGATCAGAAGTTGCACTTAGATCTTAGAAGATCCTAGTTGCACTTACTGCAGGTGTGATGTGGGGTGGTTTAGCATGTCTGCCTCTCACCACAGTGCAGGCATCCCACTGGGAGCAGATGACATCCAGATGGATGTTTGTGCTCTCATCCTGTAGCTGGGGTTGTGTGAGGAGTGTGCTGTGGGATGCTCCATGTTCCAGGAGTTAATTGCCTTTGTATTTCATAGTGATGACATTGCAAAAGGGTTGTAGTCAATTATATCCTTGTGGGCTAGCAATCAGAGATGAGTCTGTGTCAGTTAATCCACGCAGCAGTTTTTAAGCATTAAAACATATTTCCAACATTGCCAGCTCTTCTTTCTACTGGTTGTTTAGTGGAGCACCCCTCAAAATGTCTTCAGGAAAACTCTGAGCTGTGTAATACTGGCCAAAACATGTCAGACTTCACGGGAGCTGAACAAGCAGCTTGCTTTCACGTAAAGCTAAACTGAACAGTCTGCCCTGCAGTTACTCCAGCGGAGAATCATCTGCCTTTAGAAACAGATAGGTGTATTTGAGCAGATAAATGTGAGCATCCGGAGAAATATTTCAGGCTAAATGTTGCCTGTGGTCCCACTCATGAAAGCCACTGTATGAAACAGGGAAGGGATATGATACATGCATTTCTAGAAGCCAGGCAATGCCAGGATCCGCTTACTGTACTGGTAGTAACTCCACTATATACTTACAAATAGCATCAGAATGTGCACCCAAAATATATAATGATGATATAATGCCACCTACAGAGGAAGACACTGCCAGGATAACATAGTACTTGGGTGCCTAACAATCATTTAAACACTGCCTTGGATGTCTCCACTGTCAGGATGCAGCAGAGCTGGCAGTGGCCACCTAGTTCCCAGCTTTGACATATCAGCCACCTTCTCAGCCTAGTTTTACTATCAGCTGCCAGCCTTCGGTGCTTTGTGGAGTTTTTCTGCATCTGCAAAGAGAATTCATGGCTGGTGATCACAGAGGAAGTTCAGAACAGGTAGCAGTAATGGTCTGTGCCAGGCTAAGTACATTTTTCAGCTTGAGCTGCTGAAAAAAAGCAGAGCCTTTACTAAATATAGGTGCCACCTACCTGCCTCTGAAAATGAATGAGATTTTCCTGACCACAGAAGCAGAGCATCTCAGGAGTCCTGCTGTGCAGGAAAGTCTACCAGAGGAGATGGACCAGCAAAGCCATTCCTTTGCTGTCCCCACCACTAGCATGGTTCACACAAGGTGCTATGCTGACAGAGTGGCCCACAGGAGTAGGGCAGAGCAAACCTCACAGGTAATGGACTTGTCCTCTTTCGTTGTCTTGTTTGGCTCTCCAGTGTGACCCACCAAGATCCCAGAGACAAGCCTTTCAATCAGAGCGGGGCCCTAGGAGCAACCATGTCAGGAATGAGAGCTGGAGTTGAATATGCCACTGCTCTTTTCAGCAACTTTGTTCATCTCCAGGACTCGTTTCCTGAAGTGTCCATAACAGAAAGGCCATGTGAAGCTGTAGCCTGCTCACCAATTCCTTGGACATTTTGTGGCTGCTCAGCTTGTGTCTGTCTGTCACCTCTCCTGATTGTGTTTACAGTTATTCCTGTCTCCATTCTCACTGCTGCACCTGCCTTGCCCAAAATGGTTAAATGAGTCTCTGTTGCCAGTGTCATTTTTGTCTGAGAAGCATGACCATGAGGGCTGGCATGGGGGGCAGTGTTTCTTCTCACCTGCAATAGGTTACCACTTGTGCTACTGATCCAACTATGTCTTTTGTGATTGAGGTTTCTCTGTCTGACTGTAGACCTTTTCCTTGCTCTTCTCTTTCTTTTCAGACTCAAGTCCTTTTTTGTAAGAAGCATCCTTCAGATTAGATGTGTGCACCATGTCTATGCTGTACTTGCAAGCTCTGTAACTGCACAGGTTGGGACCGCTGCTTTTGAGCACGTTTTTGGTATTTTCAATTCCTTTGGTGGTGTAATAGGAAACAAACAAAATACATGCTGAAACAAAATTTGCTTCAAATACCCATGGGGATAAAATATATTTGCGGGTTGATGGAGGTGTGTCTAGGTTTGGAAAACTGCAACTTTGAATTTCTTGATTTGAGGAATTTAATCCTGTTTACCAGTTCGTACTGATGTGTATATTAATGCTCAGCATGTTCTGATGGGCACTGGAGGGAAGGTCCTTCAGCACCTCAAGACTGTCGCTAATTCCTTGAATTAATTTCTTCCAGAAAATATGTCCCCCCCGCTGTTTTCTCTCGCCGGGGACTGTTCGCGGTGGCGCTCCCGGAGGCCGCCGTGTGCCCGCTCATCCCCTCAGCCAGCTGTTGCCATCTGGCGGCCACCGAGCCCAGCCGCCGGGCCCCTGCGAGGGCTTCCAGCGGGGAATGTGTGCCATGATGACTGTAACCAGGGGCAGTCCGGGAACAAGCACATGGCAAACTCACAGATACTTGCCTAACCATCTGCCTTCTCTTTTCCAGTGCTGCCATAATCTACTGTCACCAACAGTGCCGTTTTTCTGATAACAAAAATGTATTAAAAAAGGTATGTACTGCATTGGAAAGCTAACCCCCCCCCCCAAAGGACCAGACCTGTCTTTTTTTCATNNNNCCGCCTTCGAAAGCAAACCCCCCCCCCCCAAATGACCAGTGCTGTTATTTTTCAGCTTTTGTTCCTTTAATTTCCCTGATGTACTATCTGATCTTTCTCTGTTCTTTTTAATACTTTTGCTTCTGCTTCACATCACCCCCACCCTCCCACAGGCTGTGTCGTCCATGTATCTGTTGGAGCCTCTGGCACTGGCTCTCTTCCATCAGACATTGCCTTTAGGCATGCAATTCCTTGACCGAAATTTCAGTTAAAATCTTGTATTCCTCACTCTGTAAAAGCATTAGAGTATTCTGCTCGCTTGCACTGCTGGAGAGACCTACCTGTAGGAGCACTTGTTCACGACCAACTTCCTCTGGGCAGGAGTGGCCTTGCAGCTCTTGTTCCTTGTACATGGATGGAAGGAACACCACCCTAAATTCAGCAAGCAGTGAGTTCTGTTGCTTTCCAGTCAGTCTGAATGAGGCTGGTCTGCTGTTAGCACCGTGGGTATGGGTTTGTCTGAGGGCTGGTGAGGGGGCTCAAAGCAACAAGCCAGAAAGCATGGAGTCAAGATAGACGTAAAAGGAGGGGGTTGTGTGGGAATAAAAGATTTGTCAAAAAATTCTCTGAATACGCTGAAGGAAAAAAACCTCCCATCCTACCAGTGGATCAAATTCAGACACTCAGTGTAGCTTGACCCTCCCCTTGCCTTTTCACCTTGGTCATATGGGTCACATTCCCCCATTAAAAACAAACAGCATTCACTTCTCTGTCCATACTTAACCACACTAGGTCAGGTTGCCTTGATTTTTTTTTTTTTNGTTTTTTTTTTTTTTTTTTTTTTTTTTTTTGGGGGGGGGAGGGAAAAGGCCTTGGGCCTCTGCCAGGGAACATTCCTTGCAGCCAGGCTGCTACTCCCTAGAGGCTTCTCCAAATACCTGCTTCTTCCTCTTCCAGCATGAGCTCTGACTTCCAGCCAGTGAGGGGTGCCTGGCTCCCAGGCTGGGAGGGCTCAGCTCAACTGCATAAGAAATAACCCCTTGCTAAAGCTGCAGATTTTCTGGGGCCCCTACAGACTGCACCCTGCTGACTCCAAGAGCTAGACCTTTTCCAAGGGAGGGGGGACAGAAACTTATGTAACCCAAGAGCTATAATTTGCCAGAGTGTGGTAACACTCTTCTCCATCTGTTTCAAAGTGAACCTGCCAGTCCTACCTTGGGGTGGGCAGGAATGCTTTGAGAGACCCCGAGAGGATCCGGAGGGCCATGGTCAGCATTCCCGCAATGCCTCCGTGCAATTGTATCTCCACTGTTCAGGGCAGCTGCCCAGCCTGGGATAAGGGCTAGAAGCAGTCAGACGCTGGTTTGAAATAAGATAGCTGCAACAATGGGAGCTGCTGGCAGGGAATTAGCTAGGAATAAGGCCAGAGTTACGTAGATGGAGCATTTTTACTGGAGGATAAATGTAAATGCAGAGGTTGAATGCTGACTGAGTGGAGGGGGGTGGGCGAGGGAGACTGATTAAAAAAAAAAAAAATTAAGATAGTAATAAAGGCATCCAGCGTGAAACACCAAACCAGCTGGCAGCCAGCACAAAGGCTACCCAACAAAAATAGAAAATGTGTCTGGTGTCACCCAGAGGCAAAGCTAAGAAAGGTTTTTGTGGGCAATGTTTTCTGGAAAAAAGGGAGTTTGTTACAGTGTGTAAGAGTGGTTGTGGCAGGCCAGCCAGCGCCATGTCCTGTGTCTACATGGCAGGTGCCCAGGTAAAATACAAGAACAGCATAAGCATTAGGCAGTGTATCCCCAGGACACTACCCCAGCCACCTGGGACTTGTGACCCTGGGACTTCTGTGACAGACTTCTTAGAGGGACTGGGGGGTGTATTTAATAGTATGAAATTAATTTATCAAACTGTTTTTTTCCGAATACAGACAAACCTCTGACAACCAGACACTCCTGTGGCACCAAGCTCCACTGCAGCCATGCTGTATGAAGGACAGTCATGGTTCAGCCTGACAACTCTTAAGTTTCCCTCAATGCCCTCTACTTTTTTGCATGGGGACAGCAAGTGAATCCAAATCTGCCTTCTCCAGACCATTTGGTATTTTACAGACCTTACTAAAGCTCTCTCTCTGGCTTCTCTTTCAGGCTGGTGGGTCGTACTATCTGTCTGTTCCAGGTACAGAAGGCAGTTTGTACTGTGGATGGTGTCACTTGCTCCTGAGCCTTTTCCAAGTCTTTTAAAACCAGAGGACTGAAACTGCAAAGAACACTCAGGTCATGATGGATTTATAGCAGCATCATTCATATTTGCTCATCTCCTTTCCTAGGAACTGAGTGACTTGCTTTTCTTACACTGCTGAACACTTCACAGGACTGTCTCTCTCAGGATTTTGTTCCTGAGTGATATTGATGAGGTCAGAGTCGATAATCATATCTATATATGAGATAGATAGGTAATTCTTTATAGTTTCTTATTTTCTTTGTTAGCCTGAATAACTGATTGCTATTACCAAACACACCACTTTTCACCACTTTTCCAGGTAATTTATGGCAATAAAGAACAAGCACTTGAATGCCCTTGAGGAATCCACTGGATCTGCCTCCTGTCAAAACCACCAGTCGTGTTCCTACCGTTTGACTTCAGGAGTTCAGTAAGTTCATATAGACAGCGGGTGGGGAGGGAGGGTGTCCCTCTTGCTTCAGGTTACTAAGGTTAGTTAACAGCTTTTAAGGTGGGGACTCTACCAGGTACCTTCTGAAAATTCCAGTAGATTCAAGGAGATGGATCTCTCTTCAACGTATTCGTTCACTTCTTCAAAGATTTCCCATCTGATTGTAAAGCCAAGGGAGCAGCCTCATCCCAGCATGTGGTCTGTGTGCTGGTGAGGGTGTATCAGAAATAAATGACTGTGATCTGTTTTCTCTCGGAGAAACAAAATCCTAAATCTGCTCTGTTCAAAAGGGTGACACAACTTTGGGTCTCCAGCTCAGAAAGTTTCTGAGATCTCACTGAGATGTTCAGTTACTTGCAGGTAATTCTTTCTTAGCTTCATTTGTGCATTTATTTGTTTATTAAGTCACAGATCACATTGCCACTTAGAAAAAAATGACCTTTTGTAAACCACAGAGGATATTTGACTGGTGACACACACTGTGCTCCCATTTCCAACCCAGTGGTGCAGTGGCCCTCAGCTGTCATTCCCAAAACAGGTGCTGTAAATCAATACCCTGGTGGCTATATTTTGGCAGCCCCCTGGCAAGAGGCAGCACAGCCCTCCTCTGAACAGACCTTAAAGGTGCTTTGTGCGTGCCTCCGTTTGTATGACTGCAGCAAGAGGGAGCTGGGATGATGAAGGTCCATCACATACTCCTCCTCATCTCTGCAGGTAAAGGTGTTCCAGCCCTGAAAGGGCGACGTCTCCATTCCTGAGTGTGTGGGACCAGGGCTTTGCATATACATCAGTGTGAGCGAGTGTGTGTTCTGGGAGCAGCCTGTCCTACTGATAAAGTTTTATGAACACACCAAATAATTTAAATGAGAGCTTTGGAGTGCGTTAGCAGCTCAGATATTTGTAATTTCAGGCACCAGATATTTTGAACTGAGAAGTTTCTGGGTTTAATTGTTTTTCTGGGTTTGTGTTTAGTTGCTCCCATCTACCCTAGTGCTACATGAATTTCAAAATATATGAAAGGATCTATTTAGCATGACTTGGAATGTAAAAAATCATTACAAGAAATTTCATTATGTTGTGGGATGCCTGATAAAGGGGTCAAATTGATTTGCAGCTGCATGTGTTGTACCGAGATAATTCTTTTTAAACTGTCCCTTAAAGAATAACTATTTTGTGATCCTTAAAACTTTTTACCAAATTCAAGCAGTATACTAAATTCCTACCAAGGCACACCAGAAGGAGGCAATTTTAATCGGATATAAAGCATAACAAAGAGTTTGAATTAGATGTGATGCTGTGTTTAGAACTTAAAAATGGAAAGATGACTCCTGCCCACCATAGCCCACCCTTTCTGGCAGGGGAAAAAAGCACTGCCTGTCTGTGACAGGCTTTTCTCATTGGCATGAGGGGAAGTCTTGGCTTTGGTTGGAGTCAGCATCAAAATTCTTGTTGACTTCAGTGGCCCAGGATTCAACAGAGAGGGGGAGGCAAGGGTGGGATCTGCCAAAAATGCTTGCAGCAAGGATCAACTGTTCTGTTCTGTCTCCCTACGTTTAGGAGGGGATACATACAAAAACATCCCCAAGCAGCCCTTCCCTTTGCTTTACTCGATTGTTAACAGTGAAGCAGCTACAATCTGAGCACATCATGTACCTGCTTGTTCTGCCACAGGCTCTCTGGAAATGGGATCTGTCTGTTTTTCTGTGCCCTTGCTCCTTGGGAGTGCAATGCCATGCACAGGCACTGTGAAGGTTCCACTACAACAGAACTGCTCCCTGCCATTTTCACTTGTGATGTTTTTCTTACAAGGGCTCTTTGGCACAGCACTGCCAAATCACACTAAGCAGCCCATGAGCAGAGCTGTCCACAGACAGGCTGAGACCTCCCCTGAGGAGAAAGAAGTAGAGCCCACATAGTGAATAGTTTTCTTCTCTCACCACCTGCACAACCTGAGCAACTCCCATCGGGGAGAGGAGCTCTTGTTCTCCTCACATTGTGGATGCAAGGAATCTGGGTGGTGATTTCATCTCAATGACTGGTGTGCTTGGCCCTCTCCTTTAATGTTACCGTCACAGGCAAGTCTGTGGAATTGAAGGTGGAGAAGCCAACATTAGAAATCCCTGATATTGTTTATTCTCTCTGCTTTGCTGTCCACAAGTACAGCATGTTAGCACAGTTGCACGCTGGAAAATCCTGGAGGAGATTTCTAATGGTCCACAATCCTGGCTATTTGGTTTTGTTCATCTCCTGGTTGGAGGCTGTTCTTGCCTCCAGCCCCTAAGCTGTACCCAAATCAGATAGGCAGTTATGCCCACTGATGGCATTTTCAGTGCACGTACTGCATGTCTGAAACGAGGAGTCACACGGAGGACTTGGCGTCACCCCCCCAGCAGCAGCTTGGTGTTGGCAGTATTTCCTTCATGCCCACCTCAGACTGAGGGTGCTGTAGCCTGTTCCCTGCCCCATCTCACTGGTGCCACCCCTGCTGTTCTGCAGCTGGGCTGGCCCTGTGCTACGAACACGAGACCCGCCTTGTTGAGGACTTGTTCAGGAATTACAACAAGGTGGTGCGCCCAGTGGAGGACCATCGGGACGCCGTCGTCGTCACCGTCGGGCTGCAGCTCATCCAGCTGATTAGCGTGGTACGGTATGAACGTGTGGTACATGTTGATCAGCTGGCTTATGTGATAGTGCCAGACAGTGTTTTGTTTTTCTAAGGAAACAATTTTTCTCCTGTAAGTCTGTTTACTGTTACTGCCTCTTTTTTTTTCTTTCTTTTTTTTAAGGATGAAGTAAATCAGATTGTGACAACCAACGTACGCCTGAAACAGGTGACTCTAAATATTCTCAACCATTTCATCCAATTCAAAGAAATGCACTGGACACAGCTGGGAGTTAATTACTCTGTCATACTTTCAGGGGCAATTTGGACAGGTGGGGTCAGCTAGCAAAGCATTTCTTCTTTTTGGGGTCTCAAGAATAAAATGCTCTAGACACTAAGAGTCTTAAGAAAAACGTTTTGCACTGTATTTCAAATAGTAGACTTCTAATATATTTGTCTTTTGTATGATTTTTTTTTTGGTTTTTTTGGGTTTTTTAATAAGTTTCTTAAACCAAGATTTAAATTAATGAAAAAATGAGCTGGGGGTTCCATTCCTATGTGTTAATGTTTAACCTGCATATCCTGAAGCAAGGGAGGTTTTGTTTCTAGGAAGTACTAAAACTATCCCAGAAGTGCTAGAAGAGGTTTTCAGGGGCTGAAATCTTCCCTCTTTAGCAATGGACAGACGTCAACCTCAAGTGGAATCCGAACGACTATGGTGGCGTGAAAAAAATCCGCATCCCTTCGGATGATATCTGGCGGCCAGACCTTGTTCTTTACAACAAGTAAGGGGTGCCAGCTGCCTGGGAAAGGAGAGTGGGAGGGGGAGCTCTGCCCCATGGCACCACTCTGGTGGGGCAGTTTTCCCACAACATCTGGTCCAGTGGGTAGTATTTCTCAGAGCAAGCCTTCTCCAGGAGAAGGCACAATGGCACCGGGGGACCAGCTGACCCATAGGCAGAAATCCTTTTGTGACCATGTCAGTTATGCTGCCCACATTGCTGTTAATGTCCTTGTTCCTTTTGCAGTGCAGATGGTGATTTTGCCATCGTAAAATACACCAAAGTCCTTCTGGAGCACACAGGTCTGATCACCTGGACACCACCAGCTATTTTTAAGAGTTATTGTGAAATTATAGTCACGCACTTCCCATTTGACCAGCAGAACTGCAGTATGAAGTTGGGAACTTGGACGTATGATGGGACAGTTGTTGTTATTAACCCGGTAAGCAAGGAGTTTGTAAGTGGGAAAAGCAGTAAAGACCTGGGTATGCTTGTAGGGAAATCTCAGGTTTAGAATGGAATATGACCTAGTTTTGACTGGAAAAACAAGCAGGCACTACCTGTAAAATAGAAAAGCCCTTTTTGTAGATCTAGCATAATATTTCCTGGTTTGGCTTCTATATTCTACATATGTATAATTCCTGGGCCCTAACAGTCTCCTACCTGTCTGTCCTCCATCAGCTTTGCACTGCACCTTATGGTGCCACCTGTCCTGCCTCTCTTTGTTTCCTTGGGTTTTTTGGGGGGCTACATTTTCTCTGCTCATGACTTTCCATTACCCAGGACTCTTTCTCTGGCCCCTCAGGTACACCTCCTATCTGTAATACTTATTCAGTCTACTGTCCCCACCTGTAAAATACTGAGTTGAATGCTGCATAGAAGTTGATATTCTAAGGCAATATAACACAGACAGGAGTGATTTGCTCACAAAAAAATCATAAAGTGCCTGAGTTAATTGGAATCCTGTTCCTGAGCCAAATATGCCAAGTTTTCATTTGGTTCAGAAAATCTGGTATTAAGAATTTGTTTGGGATTTTGCTGCCAGGAGAGTGATCGTCCAGATCTGAGTAACTTCATGGAGAGTGGGGAGTGGGTGATGAAGGATTATCGTGGCTGGAAGCACTGGGTTTACTATGCTTGCTGTCCTGACACCCCTTACCTGGACATCACCTACCACTTCCTCATGCAACGCCTGCCTCTCTACTTCATCGTGAACGTCATCATCCCCTGCCTGCTCTTCTCCTTTTTAACAGGGTTAGTTTTTTACCTACCCACAGATTCAGGTATGTAAATTTATTCATTTTACTGCCATAGAAATTGCTCTTCTAACAGATTCCTGAGAAATTCATAGTATTTGAAATCACCAGCCATCCAGAAGGCCAGTGCACACAAAAACTGGACATTTCCATTGAAAGTAATGTCTCTAAATATTCTGCAAAGAAAGGATAAGTGCCAAAAGCTGAAACTATTAACAGAAATAATTTGGGGTGCTTTCCCACAGAAATTGCTGATTAACTATCCAGTTAACTCCTGCAAAGCAAAGATTTAGCTGGTTAATTTTTATGTTTTGCCATAGATAGGTAGGTGTCAGGTTGTTAGTACGTCATGCAGTATGTGAGCACATAAGGGTGACTGAGGCCCTTGTGCATCGTGTTAGAGCAGAGAGCTTGTTATCTTCTCACACACATTACCTCGTGTGACATAGAGTAATCCTGGCCTATTCTGGCCTCCTTTCTCACTGCTGAGCAGCTTGTGCTCCCTGCAACCATTTCCTCTGATTCATTCATGTTGCCTTTTGTCAGCTTTTCGTAGTGCTTAATTTTAGTAAGCCCCTTCTTAAGAAATATTTGATGCTCTTTTTTTTTTTTTTTCAGTGTAATACTTTCTAAAAAGTTGAACTGGATAAAAAAATGTGAGAATAATGTTTTATGGTTCATTTTTGACACCCTACATACGGGGAGATCTCAAATAGCAACTCACCTCTAGTGTAATATGTGATTTTTCTGTCTGCCCTCTCAGCCCAGAGCCAGAGAGTAAGGCAAGCAAACTCCCAGGAGGCTGCGGAGCAAGCACTAATTAGGTGTATATACTGCATTGTTCAAAATACAGAGCCCTGGCAAGTAATGAAATGCTCCTGGCAAGTAAGCTTTCTGTATGTCTCACCCACACTTCAGCCCAGCCTACCTGGTAATTCCCACCTCAGTGCTGGAGCTGATGCCCCATTAGGCTCTCAGATTTGCCCAGCCTAGTTACTGTGTTGGAAGCAGGCAGAGACCATAGCACTCCAAATGCACACCTGTATTTGTTTGAACAGCTATCACCCACATCCTGGATCTTAAATAAATACTCTCTGTACTGGATGATAGGAGCAACAATGGTTTTACCTTTTGTTTTGTTTTCATGGCAGGTGAGAAAATGACTCTCAGCATCTCTGTCCTGCTGTCTTTGACTGTGTTCCTTTTGGTCATTGTGGAGTTGATCCCCTCCACCTCCAGTGCAGTGCCTCTGATAGGCAAATACATGTTGTTTACCATGGTGTTTGTCATCGCTTCAATCATCATCACGGTCATCGTCATCAACACCCACCACCGCTCCCCAAGCACTCACACCATGCCACACTGGGTCAGGAAGGTGAGCTCTATGGCTTTGCACGTTTGCTGGTTTCCACTGAACACTCCATATATTATTGGCAGGCTTTCTAATAAAAGTCAACAAGAATTGGGGAAGTAAATGCATCATGTTAAAGCACAAGAGCTGGTGTTTACTACTTAGCTGTGCATAAAGTCAGCAAGACTGCTAAAGTGCTCCCGTAAGTAACAAAATTGTCCGCTGGGGTAGAGTCTTGCAGGGAACAGATAAGACCAAACATGGGCAGCTGAAGGTTCGTGGAAAAGAAAATATCCATCTGGACTCATTACATTTCCTGGTCTAATTCTCCATCTGACTGTAAAGCACTGCTGCCTGCCAGTGGCCAAGTCCCTGGCCTGCATGAGTGCAGAGCACAAAGGCCATTGGGAATACCTGAGTTCAGCATCTCATTTTGCAAAAGATAGTTTAGCAAAAGCTAAGCAATCTTCTCTGTACTTTTGCAGTATACAGCTGCTCTGCAGCCCTTGGGAAGAGAGGAGATCCTTGCACAGTAGTCTAAATGGTAACCACAAGATGTAGAAAAAGTTGGTCTGTCATTACAAGTTCTTTTCCAGGGAGACAGTACCAAAAAATTATCTGATCCATTCAGTGATTCTTGTCTTTCTGAAGCCTGCCTTTGTTCACACTAAACCATGAAATGAAAGGAGATTGTTCTGTGTATCTGTAATTATATAAGGCTAGAGCTTACATCAGATCCTTTTGCAGACAAACAATCCCTGCAAAAGTGAAATTTCAACAGGCAAACAGAGCATGTTCTTAACGTTGCTCTGGCAGTAAGCCTCTGTCACTCCAAAGGAATTTATTGTAAGCCTTATATGCAGGTATAGTGAACATTTGTAATAGGAAAGTCAAATCTAAGTAGCCAAAAGAGGTTCTTTGTAGTCCATTCTTCAAGTCAGATTTGTAAGCAATATGTTTCAAATTAGATGAGATGAACAAAGCTCTGCCAGCTCATGCTAGCTGAGGATCTGCTCCAGAGCATCGCTTCCCGCTTCATGTGTGGATGTTGGGTGTATGGCAGGGGGAAGTGGTTTAAAGAAAACGTGTGGCAGGCCTGCGGGTGACTCCCTCTGCCCCGGGGCAGGAGGCTGACAAAAGCCCCAGTGTAACTGAGGCGTGGGCTGTGACATACTCCGAGAGGGAATCTGTCGCAGATCCAGCGCAGGAAGCGATCTGGGAGCAGAGAGGCTTGTCTTTGTTCAGCACACAGCTGCATCTGTAACACAGCCCCACAGACCAGCAACTGTCATCTTCTCCCTCTTTGTCTTCAGATCTTTATTGACACAATCCCAAACATCATGTTTTTCTCTACAATGAAACGACCATCCAGGGACAAACAAGACAAAAATATTTTTGCAGAAGATATTGATATTTCTGACATTTCTGGGAAGTCAGGCTCTGTGCCTGTCAACTTCTACTCCCCGCTTACCAAAAATCCAGATGTGAAAAATGCTATAGAGGGAATCAAATACATTGCGGAAACGATGAAATCGGACCAAGAAGCCAGTAATGTAAGCGATTTTTTTGTGCATGATTCATTTCTAGCTTTCAAATTGCTTCATCTTACTTTTTTGGCAAAATATCCCTACTTTATGAAAACACTCCAAGCCCTGATTTGGCTTTAGCAGTGGACAGTCTTCTCCCCTTGATGCAGTCAACAAAGAGAGACAGATAATTGTCACAGATGGGAATTGAATATTGGCCCCCCAAAATAAGAGAAAGCAAAAAAGGTGTCAGTACTAAGGTTTTCTAAATGTGGTATGTGAAGCCATAGAGATGAGTGTCTGTGAGTAAGAAAGCAGTTTCAAGAACTGTAAGCAAGTTCCAAAACACATTCCTCCTGTCTCCCACTCTGGCATCATCCCTCTGTGGTTAGCAAGATCCTGTTGCTTTTGAAAAACCAGGAAGCAAGACAAACTACAACAGACTAGTAGTTTTATCTGAGAAGTGTTAAATGTAACTTACAAATGATGGTTCAATTTTCATTAGGTTTTGTTTTATTCCTGAATGTTACATGTAGTCCCTCCAAATGAAGCGCATCATGAGCTACTCTGATTACTGACTTTTTCCACATTGCAAGCCAAAGGAAGGATAAAAGTATATAGAGTCACACATGGCAGTGTTCCCCAGGAAAATCTAGCTCTGCCTCCTCCTAGCACATTCAACACAATTAACCCCTCTCTTATTTCAGTTTTCACAGCTTACACATTTTTTTGCAGAGGTAATTCAGTCTTGGTACTTCACCTTTCCAAACGGTCGTAGTCCTTTCGTGTTGGCCTGCAGGCTAGCCTGAAGACAGAGAGAGTTCTCTGAGAAAATAATTTGGCCCATGCTCTTGAAAAGGAGGCACTTCCTTCCCAGGGACAGGATTTACACCACGGTGTTTGTTCCTGTGACCAAATTCCTGGAGCATGTGGAATGATTCTGGCTGTAGTCTCATATTCCCCATGACTCCTATGCCCCTCTGCAGATAAAGTTTTATTCTCAGCAGGGCTGGCATGGTTTCAGCATCCCTGGGCTTCACTTCCTCCTAGGCTTACAAGGAGGATCTTCAGGTTACCAGTAAGTGCCCCTTTCGGAAGTGGAGCCCAGCTGCTTATGTCATCTGGGCACTGTTGATATCACTTCCAGGGGGTTTCAAAAGTCAAGTTCCCCAAATGAAATGAAAATTATGGCTTCTGAAGGCTCTTGCTTCATTGTATTCACTTGTGAACCACCTCAAACCAGTACACATCATCAGGGTCCTCTAGATAATTACAACAGCATCTTCTACTTGTGGGACAACCACAGCAAAAGTAGAAGGTGCTTTAGGACGGCACATGTCACTCCTTAAAGCAGAGTTACCGGGTGGAAATCCTGAGCCCTGGTGTACTTGGTGCCTCACACTCTGCTCGGTCTTACCACTCTGGGTTCCCAACAAAGGCATGCAGTAAAAGGCAGTCACAGAGCAAGTGGTTCACAGTGTCCCACAAGTGGAAAAAAGACTAAGGGAGCTACCGAGAAGGTTTTACGAGACCTTAGAGTACATACCAGGCATGGAAAGCAGGGATCAGAGTTAAATTAATGGAAATTGCCTAGATATCCCACGAGAAGGAAAACACAATGGAAAAACCAAAATCAGTTGGGTCAAACTAAAGGTTTTGCTTTTCAACAATTTAAACTCTGTTTCAAAAGCAAACATTGGCCTAAAACTCAAGCTTTTCAACATTTTTTTAAATGAAATTGTTCAGCAAATTGCCGGGGTTTCTGATCAGTTTAGCATTGAAACTTCTGTTTCCAGGTTGTTTAGGCTTTCTTAACCACTGACCTGCTTTTGAGAAGAAAATGTGTATTTTTTGCATAACAATAATGAACCTTATAGAACAGCCTTCCCATTGTTCAAGACAGTAAATTAAAAGAATGCCCATAATAAACATGGCTCTGCAGAGATTTTACCATCTCCTTTGTTTCTTTCCCAGGCTGCAGAAGAATGGAAGTTTGTTGCAATGGTCCTTGATCATCTTCTCCTTGGCATATTTATGCTAGTTTGTTTTATAGGAACATTAGCTGTATTTGCTGGTCGACTTATTGAATTAAATCAGCAAGGGTGAATGTGAGCTGGAAACTGTTTGCTACCCTGAACATCTGAAAGCATTGTAACCTTCAAAATCTGGGCAGCCTTTGAGAGTTTCACTGACAGGAATCAGTTCCTGCTGGGAAAGAGCAGCGACAGTAAAATGTAAGGCTCCATACTTAACACTTTAGAGCTGCTGCTCAGTGGCATTTCATTGCCAAAAAGAAACACTTGCGTTACTGGTTAAACTTGAATGGCTGTCAGCCAGGTTTTGATCCATTTTACCATTTATTAAAAATGTTAATGTGTTAAATAAGACTGTCTGACTTTGTAAGCAACAGATACAATTCTAATGAAGTCAATAGCAGTGTAATAAGCTTTAGCTGAGCTGTAAATCTGTATCCAACTTTAGCATTCAAGCTGGTTTCAATATCTGCTCTGTGGCTTTTGTACTGGCAGGGTCACAAATTACTCCTCTCATAACATCAGAAATATCTCAAACTCCATGCTTAAACACTTGATTTTCATGGATAAATCTGAACTGACTGTCATACATGACTCTACCTGTAGAAACTTTTGCTGCAGCAAAGACGAGGGACTTACTTGTTCCTTACTGTGGGAAGTATCCAACGTATTCCTAGGATAATCTCTATATTAAACCTACTCCGCTCTTGGAAGGTTGGTTTCCACTTTTCATTTTGAGTGATGAGTAATGTGGCAGCACCTTCAAACTCGAGTGTGTTTACCTTAAGCACAATTCTGTTTCCTGAAAACTGCCCCCTGCCCTGCTGAAATAAATTGTGAGCATTAAGGTCAGACACAGCAGCACACAGATCATTCCTCGGGAAGGTGTGGATCTCAGCTGTACTTATATGTGACAAAAATGACAGGACAACTCCTCTTCCAAGCAGCACAAATAATTACCCAAACTTTATCCAAAAGTGGAGCGGCAGCTCACTCTGGTGGCTAAAGTGAAGTAGTGCTGCTTTTGGCAAAAGACCGCTGGGGTCAGTAAGCAAGAAGCCTCCGTGTATTTCAGTAATACGGTGTGGCAATACTAGCTATTTTTCTCAAGAATAAATAAGGAGAGGCGGGGCAGCTGCGACAAGCTAGTCATCATTTCCAGCTGGCTGTCCAAGCCAAGAGGACTACTTTGCTAACAGCTGTAAATAATTTGCTGTGAGTTTAATAAAATAGTTTTATGTTAATGCTCTACAGGAATGTGTCATGCCTGCAGAGGACAAGCATTTGAAACACTGTAGGGAAAATTAGGCACTTGTGCAACACTCCCATCATTGCGTAGTGTTTGCTGGACAATGTTTTGGCAAGATGCAGTCCTAAGCAAACAGTTTGTCTGAGGCAATTGATCACTTGTAGCACTCTGCTCAGCTCTTATGGTTTAAAGGATGGTAATCTTTGCCTCCCTGGATGATCATTAACCCTGTAGACAATCACAGAAGATGTATGCTGGGCAAGACCTCTGCTGACAGAGGGAGTGTTTGCTGCAGCTTGGTTTATCTTCAGTTTGACTTCCCAGCTCTCAGCCCTCGTGGGGAGTCACATAGGTCCCTGCTCATGATGAGCTAAGCTGCAGCATAAAGGTGCCTGGAATTTAATTTGGGAGCCTGTGAGTGGCACTAAAATTGACAGAACAATCCTCTGAGAGCAGCATGTGGTTGAATCTTAGCATTAAAAATAAACATCAAGTAATAAGCTTCACGGTGAGCATCCACAATATCTTTATTCAGCTTCCCCAAAGCAGATCTGGGTCTTGGCCTCCCAATTCCCCCTGTGTGTGTGCCAGGGTGTGTGCACACACACGTGTGCCTGTCTGCTTGCTTCTCCAGCTCTCTTCATATGCAGTTATCTACCAATGTTTTCCTTCCACTTCCTCAGAAAAAGTTTTGAAATTATTTATTCAAAAGTTTTCATTTGTGATGTCTTATAGGCGTAGCAAATCTTCTGCCTTCCTATCACTCTGAGTCTTGATGAACTGCTTGTGTCTCAGAAGATGTGACACCAGGCAAAAATAAATGCTAATAACTTCCCTTCTTAGGTTGCAGATTCCGGGCATTGTACTTGGACTCTCCAAACAGAAGGTTCTCCAAGCATCAATCAGCATGCCTTCTCTTTTTTTTTTTTTCTGCTTTGGTTTGAATACTCAGACTCTACAGCCTCAATTTTCTGTTCCTAGATCACCTTTGTCATATGTTTCTCTTGCAAACTACTTGCTTACCACTAACATTCTCTGTTACCAGTACCCATCTACTGAAAGAGTACCCTTATCTACGTGCAGACTATTTCTTCTCAACTACTACTGTCTTTTTAACATCAGTATCTGTTACAGTAGTAGCTTTGGAGGTTTTAAATGTTTTAAATATTCTGCTATTTAAATAATAATTTAAATATAATTTAAATAATCTGCTGTCAATGTGTAAGTATGTGTTGTCTAATGATTTCTCATTTACAGCACTGTAGTCTCTCCCTGCAACCTTAACACTAAACTCTCCTCTCTCCTGCATGGGTAGAACCGGCAGCCCCAGGGAGAGATGACCCTGGTAATACTCGTGCAACCCACACATGCATCTCTGCTGCCTCATCGCCTCAAACAGGCACATTTCAGCTCTGAGCTTCAACTAACGATTCTCATGATAAGCAAAACAAGAAGCAGGCCTCACACGCTCATTGTTAAATTTCTCTAATAAGTATAAAAAGTAACGACATGCGAACACCATGGTGTTGAAGTAAGCAGACCTCATTTAAATGGAAGTAGACCAGTGGCCTCTGGGTGAGATGGTGATAGTACCCTAAGCAGTTAACTAGTCCTTCTTTTCACTGCCATCTTCTTGCTACTAAAGCTGCTTTTGTTTAATTTGAGCTTGTTGATAACACCCTATTTATGTCCTTAATAGAATAGCTACCTGGAACATCTCCATCTTTTTCAGTCTGATTCTCTTTCCAATTTTTAATCCGTGTGACTGTTAACTTTCTCCTTCCCACCCCTTTAGCTGACCTTCAGCTACTCTCTAGTGTGCCATGGATATGCTGCTCTCGGAGATGCAGTCACCCTCAAATCTCTTTCCCCTTTGGCACTTCTGCTTTTCAAGAGACCTGACCTTTCTGAGGGGGTTATTTGAGTTTTTAAAGTCCATTACCTTGTACCAGCTCCAAGGGAGCAGTTTCACCTCTATGTGAGTCTCTAATCAGAACAGGCTGCTGCACTCCAGCGTCACCAGACAGCTAAGCTGAAGCCAATGTCCTTATTCTGTCTATTCAACCAGTAGGATCTTGGCTTTGTAAAATGCAGTTGAGCTGATCAAGAGAGAGAACAGAAAAATTACACTTACTGAACTCCAAATGCTTGACTATGAGCTTGTTTGTGCCAGGTGTCATTCACCTGCCACTAGTGCTTGTTCTGCAGCCTCCTTCACTTTGAGCTTTTAAAAAGTCAAGTTATTGTTTCAGGCAATTGTAAGATAATTTAAGTATTCATTTTTTGCTCCAGGATATAAGTTGCTGCCAACCTCCTTGCTGTGGTCATCTCTCCAGAGATGTGTGAAAGCAGTGTGAGTTTCATCTGACTCATGCATGCTGACTCAGCAGTTCCTGTTTCCACAGCTGAAGCAAACCACAGCAGGTAGGGACAGGGGGGCGAGAGAGAGTACATTTAACACAGGACCCACAAAGTGCATGAACACTATGCTGCTGGTGGAGAAAGGGAGCACATTACCTCCCTGACAGGTTTGTTTTCTGGTATGGTGGCATGCAAGGTGCCACCTTTAAAGTCACTGATAGTTTAGCACATCAGAAATGCTTTTGACTTTGGACGCTTTTAGAAGGTTGTTCTCCTTGAATCCAGTCACAAGACCTCATGTTTTCATATATTTACTAATGCTTGATAAAGTCTAGCACAGCCTCCAGACCCCTAGGCATGCTCCTTGGTATAAATTTTCTCCCTCTCTCTTTCTCTTAAAAATTGTGAAACCAGTACAAAGTCTCCTAAGCTTCTCTCAGCTGAATATTGCACAGACACTGACTTCTAACAAAACTCTGAAGAACTTTCTCTCTTTCTGGAAATCAAGTCCGAACCACAGAAAGGGCAATCATGCACTGCTTTGCAAAAGATTCTCTAAAATAAATATACTTCAGTCCCTGATAAAGTATAAAAGTCTGATACAGCTATGGAAAAAACCCAACCTGGAGGCAAGCATTTCTGTGCTCACTGCAAGAGCCCTGCTGAGTCCCCTTGGCTGTAGATTGGTTGTCTACAGCAAGGACAGAACAATTTCATTGTTACCACAGGACAAGTCCAACCTGACCAGCAGGCAAGAGTCCAAAGGAGTTCATAGGCTTCTGCAGCACAGTGATGATGGGCCACTCTATGGACTTCCCCATAAAGGGACAACTCTTTCCTACCAAGAGTTGTCACCGTTTCCTGTCATCCCAGCACAGATTTCCCATTGCAGTGCATCTTCCCAACTTCTAACGGCCAAGAGATCCGTATCAGTGTTTGCTTCTTATCCCATACAGAGTTTGGAATAAACACATCACTTGGTATTTCCCCAGTATGTAGACAAAAGGAAGCTGTTTGCTTCTACGTGACTTTTCAGCTAACCAATGACCCAAATGCAGTATGCCGTGCTTGGGAACCTCATGTGGATTTGTGACCCTCTTTAGAGAGCTTTGGGTCTGTAAAGACAGTAAACACAGACTACCTGCAGTTTTACTATTTGTGAGCACCATAATTTTTGCTTGCAAGCTAATCTACATTGTGTGCATGGGTCAGAAAAGGGTAGACGTAAAAAATTGTACCAGTTTTTGTGTTCGTCTTGTAATGCTTCAGCCGTGCAATGACACAGAAACAAACAAGTGACCTATATAAAAGCCTGGCAAGGTTTCCAACCTTACACTGAAGGCTGACCAGTAATGCCATTGCTCTTACGACAGGATGTCTCACTATAATGCTGTGCCTTTAGGCAACTGCTCATCTCCTGGTGAAAACATGAAAGTAAGTTGCAGCACGTTAGCGTAGCACACGGGTTACTCAGTCCTTGACCTTGCTGGGACATGTTGCTACAAGTGAATGAAGAGCATATTTAAGTTTTTCAGGACACCTGTCCCTAACATTCATGTATTTTAGATAACAGTGTTACGTAGCTGCTGGACTGGACCATGTCCATGCATGAAATAAACAAAAAACATCCCAACACCTCCAAAATGTAAAATCCTACAGAGACAAAAACATGTGAGATCAACGTGTTGGCTCAAATAGACACTAAGGACACAGCTCTTGCCCTTCAACCCTTGCTCCTATATGCACAAGCTACTCCATTACACATACTTTGGGCATTTTTCCATTCAAAACTTCAGTTTTCGACCTAAAAAGATTAACAGAAATATTGTTTCTAGAAAACTTAGTCAAGCTGAGAGGGAAAAGGGAGCAGACTCTATTGGTTCTCTGGCAAAGCAATCTCAGTGTGAGTTAATTGAGGAATGAAGCACAAATACCTTCTGGGGCATCATGTAGAGAGGCGTAATTGACCTTCCCACACCTCGATATACTGCAAACCTTAATAGGGAAAAAGCAAGTACCTCTTTCCCACTGTTTTATTACGTTTCTACTCCACTCTATGTGTCTCTGCCTGCTGCCTTGCCATTCCCCAGGCTCTACTACCCCTTCCCTGCTGGCTGCTATCAAGGCCATTGGAGGCAGGTAGGGAAAATGAGGCGTGTGGAGAGCTCTGTGGCCGAGTGGAGCAGCGTGAGCAGGGGTGCGAGGAGCCCTGCGCCCAGCCTGCGGGTGGGCAGGAGGGCGGCTGTCCCGGAGCAGGGCAGGGGCTGGCGCTGTCCCTGCGGAGCAGGGGAGCCCAGCGCACCTCTGCCCTCCGGCGCTCCCGGACAAGGGGGCAGCTGCGGCCAAGAGGGCACGGAATGCAGAGCTGCCCCTGCGGGTGAGGCCATGACCGGGGAACCGGTGAGGGTCTGAACTGGATGAGTCTCCGGAAGAGCTCTCGAAGTCACGGTTCAGGCCGTTGGCACGTGGGGAGCTGGACCCGTCTCCCTGTAAGGAGGGCTACCTCTGTAACTCTGACCGGTGTGATGTCCCACCGGGCACAGGAGGAGCGCGGGTGCGGGCGGGGGCACGGCCACCACCGGAATCCCGCGCTGCCCGGGAAGGACCCCCCCGCGGGAGCCTGCCCGGGCCGAGGGGCACAGCCCCGGGGGCGGGGGGCAAGGGGCGGGCACCCACCCGCGGCGGCCCGGCCCGGCCCGGCCCGGGGCATGTGCG
>VXAY01000371.1:3062065-3075712 GCA_013399855.1 Oxyruncus cristatus | reverse complement strand
GGGACAAGGGTCGGGAGACGAGTCTCGCTTCGTGCCTGTCTGCTCTTTCTCTCTTTTCTTCCAGACTGCTCTGTCTTGGGCTGGACGCCTTCCTCTTGCCTCCCGAAGCCGTGCTGGCAGGCTGGGATCCCTCCCCGCTTCCCCTCGCTTCCCCCGGGGTTGGGTGCGTGCCCGCCGTGCGGGCGGCGGTGGCCTCCGGGCGCAGCCCCCGGCCCCTCTTGGCAGCTCGGACCGTGCCTCTGCTCGGGCAGAGGAGGTGGTTCGTGGCATCCTTGGTCATTCCTGCTGCAGTACAGCCACGGCTGTGGAATCCCGGCTGGAGAGCCCCACTGGGGCCGTGGCACACAGGCTGCAGCCGTGGCATACCCCACTGCCTGCACGACTGGCACCCACGCAAGGCATGATTTTATTTGGTCACACACTCACGCAAGTGTTTGTGTGGCAGCTTTCCTTTCTCACGTGCTTTCACGTGCAGCCAGTGTTGAGGTGGACCTTGTAGTTTGGCTTTCTGTTAGAGTCAACAAAGCAGGTCTTTGCCCTCCGAGCTGGCTCCTGGGGGCTTTTGAAAGGAATCAGTTTTGGGAACAGCAATCAGTCTTCAAGTTTTAGCTTGTCTTCCCCTTTGTTTGCTTCTGCTATTCTAATGGCTGTGCTTCGTCTTCTCACTAACAGCTCCTGCACAGCAGGACTGTGTGCCTCCTCGGAGAGTTGGTGTTCCTTAGCAGCTACCATGTACCCTCTCTGAGCCTTCTCTTTAAAACAAAAGTAATACAGCAATTGTCTCTGGCAATAAGGTGTGCTTGTTCGGGAACCCACCGTGAGGTACTTTGAAATTGCTGCTTTACTCTTGAAGCGCTTTCTCAAAGACAGGGCTGTAATAAGCAGCTGTTCTCAGTTCTCTTGACTTCCAGAGAGTGGGCAGTGTGTTTTGCTCCTTGTTCACACCCTTTTTAACTCTGTCTTTCTACTTTCCCCTCTGTTTCTTCTGTCCATTACCTTTTCCAAGCCCAGCTTGGGAGGACAGTGCAGAGACCCAAGAGGCCATCTGAAAAGGAAGAGGTCCTCTCGGAGTCTGTTTAGCCTCTGTATGTTACCCACAGTGTGCCCTGCAGTGAAGGCAAGAGAGGTGGCAGTGCTGCCCTGGATGGACCTGCTCTGGCAGTGTACCTTTTCAAGTGCTGTGAAGCACGAGGCAAGCTGAGCTGGCATGTACTTTCCCCTCTGCTGTGAGGGGAAGGAGCATACGAGGAGGAAATACAGCTGTTCCAGAGCACTTCTGCCCCATGTGCAGCAGGAACACGTGAGGGGAGGACATACAGAAAGGGAGAATCAGGAAGAGAATATGAGAGAGAATCGTGGCGAGGAGTAGAGGAAAGCTACAAACGGAGAGGAAAAGTTTTTTATATATGCACAAATGTTATTTAAAGACCTGTTTAGCTAGGCAAGAGCAAATATCCTAAAACTGAGACTGTATTTCTTGAATCCCTGTTATTGTTCCTCCAGAAAGCACTGCTTTTCATTCCTTAAGTATTATGTGTGTCTTTCTGTCTCACTCTTCTAGGCTCTTCAGCATCCTCTGACCTCAAGCTGAGCAGGACATTGCCCTTAGCATCTGCCTGTCAAATGTGTAGTTCTCCGTGTTGTACATGAAATGATTATTTCCATAGTTGGTCAAGGCAAGTTTCCAAGGAATGTGAAGCAAGAGGCATGCCAGTTCCTCTGGCTGGCCTTGACTTGAGTGCAAGTTTTTTGGGGCAGGGGACTGTGCCCTGGAAGCTGTGATTACTCTACGTGTTACTCTTGTCAGCTTAAGGGTTCCTGCCTCTGCTCCTGTCATCCCCACCCCCCTCTTCTCTTACGTCTCATTGCTGCTCACCTGTTCCTTCCAACTGCAGCAGCTGCTTCAGCCTCTCCCAGTTATTGTGGGGTTGTGCTGTAAAGTGAATTGCTGAAAAGTTCAGAAATCTGGGTAAGGAGAAAAGGAGAGAGCAGCTACTGCTCTGTCTATATAGAAGTCCCCTTTCAGCCCTGTGCTGACTCTCCCCTGCCTCCTGCTTTGAGATCCCTCACCCCAACTAATAGGAATTACAACAGCTGAAGCTCTCTAGCTGAGTCCTAACTAGTGCTGCTGCCTCGCTATTTCTACTGAAATTACATGTTTAACTTTCTCCAGCATTAGTTTACTCTCTAAATGGCATCAGGTAGCAAGGTACTGTGTTTGGCAACTGCATTGCTACAAGACTACTAGACCTTTCTCTTTTTTATTCTCTTTTTTTTTTTTTCCCCCCTAAGAAAAACAGAGTTATCACAAAATTGCAGCAGGGCTTCAGTGCTTTTACCTGTATAGTATAGTCAGAATTGAAAACGTGCATCTAGACAAAGATATTTGCTATAGAAGGAGCAATTTCCCTCCTGTTGCAACAGGTATGATTTTTATATCTGATGACCTCCAGACCCTGAAAAGGCTGCTGAGGAGGACGAGCAGTGCTAATCCCTTTGTGAAGGGAGCATGCTGCAGAATTGCTCTCTATTACCTACAGTGCTTGAAGTTGTAAAAGCTGTGTAATCTGCCGTGCTTGTATAAACACCATGTTCCTTTGGAGGGAGAAAAGTGTATGCTGGTGTTGTCTGACAATTGGGACATGAAGACAGAAATACGTAGGCTTCCTTTGGAAACACATATATTGTTTTGGTGTACCCGTACAGTTTAGTAAAATGTCTTTATGCAGCAGGTTTGAGAAGTGTTCTGTGCCTTTAACTACACTGAATCTCCACGTGGTTAATGGACTTAGTATAGAAACCATAAAAAATAGTGATGCAGCAGAGGGGGGGAGTTAAAAGGTTATGCTTTTGCCAAGATCTGAATTGTGACTTCTTTACAACAATGAAGTGTTACCAAATTTCAAATCTAATTAAATGCCTTTGTGTTCTTTCTTCTGATTTCTCTTATTCTTGGCTCCAATGTGAACACTTTCTCCTTTTCTTCATGTGGTGCACTCTAACACTTGGTCTGTGGGATCCCTTATAAAAAGAAACTGTTGACTGTCTTGGTTCAAAATCATCGATGCTGGCTGTATTTGAGTAGGGCTGGGGAGACCAGTCTTTATAAGGGGAGATAGTTAAGTTCTGGGATAGTAGAAGAGATTTTGGTAGTACCAAAGAAGAGGATACTGGAAGTAGCCACAAATCAAGGCAGCTGCCTGTCCTGTGTGCAGTTAACACCTACTTGTTTAGCTCCTGATTTCAAAGATTGATGCGAACATCTGTTATTGAAAAATAACTGCTGAACTGTTAGATGGCAAATAGCCCAGAAAAGGCATTATTAAAAACTAAATTTAATAAAGATGTCTAGAATCATTTTGTGTGCTTGCAGTGACCAGTATGATAGTGTAGTGCTCTCACGTAGCATCAGCTACATGTATGCTTATGTCTGGGTATCTGAAGAGGAGGAAGAAGAAAATAATGAACTGTTTACTATGTTAGGACTCTGTTGTGATTCTCTGTGAGGGCTCTGTCACTGCTGCTGAGCTGAGAGTGAAATCTGAATAGTGAAAAGAGTGGGGTTTTTTTTCAGTGGAAATAACCCTGAACATCAAGGCCCTGAAAGATACTGGGATCACTCTTCAGTCTTGCAAGCACACAAGTCTGCAAGAGCAGCTGTCCTTGGGTCTCATCCAACACAGATCACAAAGATCAGTCAAGACTGTCTCTAAGGCTGGACACGCAAGTGGTGGGGGAGCAGTTTCGTCTAAATCTGAGAGATCAAAGGAGTTCAGAATAGAAAGTTTTTCCTAAGTCCTGGAAGGAGATAAACGGGAAGCATAAGGAGTAGTTTGAGTCTGTTTTGTAACACTTAACTCAGCCATAAGCTCATTAGTGGTCTTCATTTGAATCCAATTACACATAAGTATGCTCTGGAGTTAAAATGTATAGTTTTGTAACTCCTTAAACTACGAAGGTAGTAGAAGCAACAGTTTCTAAGATTTAATGTGTTTGAGTGGCACCCCTCATCTTTAATCTCCCAAGTGTATGTGTGGCTTCTGCCGTTTCCTTCTTGAAACAAAATCCCTGAGAAGGGCCCTTCTGTCCAGCCGTTCATGCTTTCATGAGAGAGCTCTCTCATTTGAGCTAAACCTGAGTACGTATCTCCTACTGAAGAAACTACAGGATATTATTTAATGGGAAGTAATACAGAGGTTAAAATAAATGCTCTTAGCAGTTCAGTGAGCCTGAAATAGCTTGTGCATGTTTCTCTTGTGATAAGTTCAGGAAGTGGGGTGATTCCCTCTTCCTCCCTCTCTTTAATATTTTTGGCAAGTGCTGTGCTTGAGTGCTGAAATCCTCTTGCCATGAAGAGCAAGCAGTGTGGAGCAGGCTTCTCTGTATTTTCCTGGACCCTGACTTAACAAGGCCAGAAGTGAGCCCTAAGAAGGAATTGCATTCCTCAGCATGTTGTCCTGCTTCCTACAAAAATTGCCGATAAGGTCCTTGGTAGTGAGGGTGGCTAACCACTGAACCTGGTTGACCGTAGCGATTGTGGAGTCTCTGTTGTTGGAGATGGTCTGAAAAGTGGCCTGGATAAAGCTCAAGCAATCTGCTCTAAGCCAGGTTAGCCTTGCTCTGAACTAGATGAGATCCAACAGTTCCTTCCAGCTGGCTGTAGGCTATGTTTTTGCATTACTGGAAAAGCATGGCTGCTTTTGTCTGTCCCCAGAACATGTGGGAATAAAAGTGGTCTCAAAACATCTGAAAATGGCCTTGAAGTCTAAATAAAGACTTCAAAAATTGGAGTACATAGAGAAGCATAGTATAAGGAAGTAATTTCGCCCAAAGTCTCATAGCAGCAGGTCAGCAATAGTGCTGGGAGAGGATCAGAAATCTCCTGACTGGCAGATTAGTGCCTTAGTACCTAAAAGATTCTGTCTTTAAACATAAAACTATCTCCTTTCCCTACTCAACTATTTTCAGATCACTTGGCAACAGAGACTACTCTCACCCACTGACAGATCCTATTCCTTTTTTTCCTGTTCTTGCTTTTTCTGTCATATTCATAGGCAGTTTTAGTACTAAAGAACAATTTAGAGCACTGATTTTTTTTTTTATTTTTTCCAGGAAACCTAGAAAATCAGATCTGGAAAAGAATTTGGTGAAATAAAGACAAGAGCTGCAAAGGAAATTTTTAGAAAGTGATGTTATTCCCAGTTAGTTGCACAACAATCAATCTCTTATTTTTTAAGAGAGGAAAAGAGCAGAGAAAGCTGTACACTGAATCCAAGTTTGAATCTCTCTTTGTTTAAAAAAGAAAACTCACTTGAAAACTTTTAAAAATCTGTAAGCTGAGAAGAACGCAGATCAGCATTTTAGAGAGTATCATGGAAGGAGTTAAGCTGTGAGTTAACTGCATCTGTGTTTCAAATCCAAATGCTACGAACAAGGCACCATTCAGATCTTCAGTTATAAGTTATGCTGAATTCGTTATGCTGTGTTTGTTTGAATTCTGTTGAGAGGAGAAAAAGAAAATCATGTCAGATGGAAAAAAAAAATCATTACTCTTGTTTTGGTAGCTTGTTTTTTAAGTGATGAAGTAGGATTCTCCTTTTTTTTTTTTTGTCTAGCACTTACGCAGATCATCTGCTAATTATTAGCAGCTGTGGAACTGTGGAGTTGCATAAGCATAACTAAAAGTCAGTGGAGCCTTGCATCATTCAGCAGATCTATCCATTGCTTGTTCTCCACAATAACAGATGGGTTTTGTAGCTCACTTGACACAAGTCCCTAAATGTTAAGAGGGCATCAGCAGGCATGGCAATTTGGGAAATCCTTTAAGGCATAAAAATTAGGTAGGATAATACGTTATTTTATTGTTGCCACAACCTGTTGTCCAATTATACACGTGCACTGATGTTCTGTGAAGAGAGCTGTGTGTCAGAGGAATGCCCTGTAACAGCTGAGCCTGCCAGCTACATAAAGCTGATTTGTCTGGGCAGCTTTGCTTGGAAGATAGGTGTTATGCTTGACTCCAGTGGAAGCAAGGCAAGTGTGAGTGCTCACAAATGTATCCCAAATTAACCATGCTCATATCACTATCTGGCTGAATATAACAGTCTCTTTTAACCATTAGAGAAGGCCTCTTTACAATGGAAACACGTGTAGAGCTGAGAACTTGGAATTTTTTTGAGAAGGGAAATACCTACAGTGCACATGTGAGTGTGCTGAGAGGGGCAGCCCAAGGCTGGCAGGTCCAGCTTCTGCCCACAGGTTTGTGATATTGGCTCAGCACAGCGCAGGATTTGGTTAGCAGTGGGAGTTTCTTTACCCTGAATCTGAGTGTATAAAGAACTTAATCTCCTGCGGTTCTGACTTTTAAATTACAGAATATGTAATTAATTTTCTGATCCAGACTCTGGTTCTCTGGCTTTGTTTTAAGGTTATTTTTTTTCATCTTCTCTTTTGCTGGTTCAAAGATCTCCTCAGGCAAAAGAGACTGTGAAAGGGTGAGTGCAGCATGCAAAATACAATCCTTAAAATACTTGTTCTCAGGAATTAAGAGTGAGTTTCAGCAGATAGTGTCCCTCATGCACCCATGGCTCTGAGCTGTGCTCTCTCCTCTTTTTCAAGAACTGAAAGAGGAGTTTGCCTGAGCTTCCATTTTTTTTCTCCAACTTTTTTTTTTTTTTCCTTTATTTTCCCCTTTCCTCTCCCCCATTTTTTTAGAGCAATGATATGAACAGTTAAGTGAGAACTGCTGCTTTAAGTTAGATTAGTGGTGTCTCTGCTATTTCTGCTGGAAGCAACAGACAGTGCCTCATTGGCTCACCTCACTGTCAGGCTCTGAAAATGGTGGGACCTTTAGCTGCCCTCAAATTACCCTGGTCCCCGAGGAAAGCTGTGGGTGCTTGGAGGTAGCTTGCAGCTCCAGTTGAAGTAGCATTCCAGAGGTGTAAGGCTGGCATTAATCAGGAACCTTCCTTTTATGAGTAGTCTAAACAGGATGATAACTGTGTTTGTAACTAGCATCAGCTCAGGAGCTGTTTAACAGAAAGACAGGGAGGACAAAGTATTTGGTGGGGAGAGGGAAGGATTGCTAATTCTCCCCCTCACTTTCTACCTGAAGAAAGGTTCCTCAGCTAGTAATTCAAGGATACTTACTGTGATGCTCTTTTGGATCAATTTGACTTGCAGTTTGGCAAACATGGACAGCATCAGCCATGCAGTACTGAGCTCTACAATCCTCTCTTCAATTTGCTCCAACTCATCAGTCCTCCTATGACTGTCACACCATTCACTGCTCTGCTCATGTTCTGGTTTACCCAATGTTGCCTGACCTACTTTGCTTAACATATTTCCAAAACTGTTTTTCTGGCATGGAGATGCAAAGCAGAGAATTTTCACATTTGAAGCTGCTGAAAACTGTTTTTGAAGGAAATATTAAATGTAAAGCATAGAAGGTGCTGTGTTGTGTATGTTGTAAGTAAAGAAACCACTTGCTTACCGTAAGTGAGTTTGCATGACTCAGTATAATGGTCTCTTTAAATGTATCTCTGTTTGGTCAGATGCTGCTTTGTGTTTTTCATATGGTCATACGTCTTATCTTTGATTTTAAGACTACTGAGATAGGGAGCAATGCCTGGTAGAAACACACTTTCTGTTCCAGTGGGATCAAATGAAAGATCAAATGATAGCAATGATATGGTAAGGAAGGTATGCAAGAATGATCACTTCAGTTTTAGGGAGAATGCCATTCAACTAAAGCCGCAAAGGCAACATCTACCATATATCATAATTTCTGTCTGCAGGTTGCATTTTTAAACCACTCTGGACTAATACTACTTTGAAACAGAGAGAAAGATATTCCTTAAAAGTACAGCTTTTCCCATCAATAGTTCTGGTAGCATCTGAAATTCTCAAATAGCAGAAGACAGCCCCAAAACTTTGCTTTAATAGTAGGCAGAAGCAAATCATAAAGAAATAATTGTCCCTTGGAACTTCCTCCTGTATTTTCAAATAAGTTCTGCATTTGATCTTAATTTTTCTGTCCCTCCCTAAGCCACGTATTATTTCATGTACAATTTACTTTAAATAGATTATTCTTAATTGAATTGATTAATGTCCCTTGGGTGTAAACGAACAGCTCATGTTCTTATCTCATTTGAAGTTAAAACTAAAGATGATGATGCTTTTCAAAGTGAAGCATCTTGCTCTGAGGAGTTGCTGCATACTTATGCTTACTTGTACCCTTAGGTGGAACTAGAGCAATATTTATTTCCTCATTTATTGGTTATCCTTTTCCTAGCAGCTCTCCACAGGATCAGTGTCTGCAAGTTTTATTATAGCTTTTTCTTTTTTTTCATGTGTGCATCCTTAGAAAAGTGTGCATGCTGACTGGTGTCAAGGGGAAGACAAATTAACTTGAGCTGCTGTAGGGAACTAGAAAATTAAGTGTTCCATAACTGACAAACAGCTTGAGATGACTGGACAAGTTTCCTCTTTATTCATCTAAAATGTGCCAGTTGTTTAGCAGAACATCCCTGATAATGCGAGTGAATTGCAGGGTAAAACCCAGTTGGATGTCATCATGTGCAGTACTTAAATGAGAACACTGAGGGATTTTGTGCTTCCAAGGGAAAGAATTGTCATTGTTTTCTTCTGGTTTGTGTCGCTTCAGAAGTTCCGCAAGGAAGTTTCCTCTTAGGAGGAATAATGGAGTTTATAGTAAGAGTGGTATATGACTCTTCTTTTTTGTTTAGACCGAAAGCTTTTATTCTTCTCAAAAATATGTCCACTCACTAATCAGCAATATTGAGGAGGCCTTAAAGAAACCATGGTAATTATATCACATGATGTATAATATCACAGCATTTACAGATTCCAAGGTCTCTGCTCCAGGCCATCCACTGTGAGATATGGATAGAAGTGTATAGAATTGAAAAACCTACAAGAAGGGAAAATTTATCTCTATATAAAGGGAATAAAATGAAAATACACTTTTTTTTTTTTAAAGAATTGTCCCATTGCTATTTCTTATTGAGGCTTTATGCCCTAGGAAGTCATAACAGAGATACACTAAAAAAATCATGCTGGAGTAGCAAAAGTCTGGTAGGTGCAACCCTGGCCTTGATATAAGGGTGCTGAGATGAGACCAGTGGAGCAGGATTGCTCCAGATAAGGTCAGGACAACATTTCCTAGGGCTTTTCTCTGGGCTATGTTTTTGTTAGGCTTCTGCAGGTGCTCCCTCTGTTCTGTGGTAGACACTGGTCATTATTTTTGGAAATCAGCATCCTAAAGGCAGGATCACTCTTCTGCTCTAAAGCTTCAGTGCCCTTGACGTCTTTTTTTTTTTTTTTTTTTTTAAGATTTGCAGGGTTACTGTAATGTGATTGTAGTGGGGAGGGAAGAAACCAGATTATTTGTGGGCATGTTTGGTGTAGAAACTCTTAGTTCTGTCCAGTGACATTGTCACAAATTGCAGTCCCGGTTTCTATATTTAACTCTGACACATCCGGGTCCTGGTTTCTTTGTTTCTCGGTGGAGCCTATGACCCCTGGTATCACTGTCATTTTCTGTAATGGGCATCAGTTCGGGATCTCAGACCCTGTCACTAAGGAATACTGTCTGGTATAGGACGAGTATAAAATGAGGTAATTTTTAAATAATTCTTAAGGGTATAATTATGGAAATAACCTCATGGACCATCAAGGGCGTTCAAAACCAGAATTTCCCAAAGTGAAGTGAGGTGCTGGTTTTGGCATTAGAAGTTCAGAGAACAGTCCTTGTCCCATTTAGTAGCAAAACCCCCAAAGTGTCACAAAGTTTACTTAAATCCAAACTAGTAACATCATGAAACATCAAGTAGGTATATACAGCGTGTCTCACAGCTGGTGCAGCCAAGCCCCTGCTGGCGCCATGTAGCATCAGGGAAGCAGGTGAAAAAACACCTTTAGGCTCCTGCAGCGTGAGGGGATGCTTTGAGGCATTGTTGATGAGAGCCAGGGAGTATCAATTCTCAATTCATCCTCTTTAAGGAACTGTTCTGGGGTCTGCTGGGACTTGGCCCACAGACCAACTGAAACTGTTGGGCTCTACCAAAATGCCCGTGACTAATCTTTTCTCCTACCCCAAGGGGCCCATGCTTATATGATCCCCCTTACTCTGGGAGGGGGGGGATTTTTCAGGCTGAGTAGGAGGGGTTTTGGAGGTCCTTGCTGTTTTCCTCTGCAGTGTTCTCTTAGGTCACTGCTGTGGTGCAGCGTCTCAGGAGAGCCAGCCAGCTTTGCTGAATAGCCTAGAAATTGAACTGCAAGGCATTTCTGCTCTGTTAGCAGCACTTGCTTCAAACTACACAGTTGGGGGCTTCTGTTGTGCATAGGTACATTGGAGCCATAAGCCATATACTTTATTTTTTCTGTTCTCTGCTGGGTACTTGGCCTTTTGCTAGTGGGAGAGGAAAGAAGAAACAAAACACATGTAGAGTGGGATGCCGACAGACGACTCCAAGGTCGGTTATAGTTGTGTCAGACTTCTGCTAATGAGAGAGACCTGTTGCCAAGCTGTTTTGAACCTGAATATCACACCACTGCTTCCACTTTCAAACTCAACCTTCACATTTAGGTTATCCTGATTGTCAGTTCCCAAGCGTGTTATGGGAACTTGCATATCCAAGGCATGGGAAGCCCAGCTCCTTTTATTTGTCTAACCGTGGGAACAGCAGGATATTCTCATAGCCTATTGAGGTAGAGGTGTTGCTTTGTATCTTGTGAGGGCAGTCTCCTGGTAACTGACTCAGTTGCAGCAGTTGATGAAACCGGATTTTGATGAATGGCAATATAGGGCATTTTATTTTTAAATCAGCAGTTTCTCTCTAAGCTGGGTGAGCTCTTACTAAACATTGCTTTCTGTCAGGCTTAGCAAAGTCTAACGAGTTGGTAATGAGTCAATGAGTTGGTAATGCCAGGTCTGCAAGATAGAAGTTCCTGCTCAAAATGGCATTGAATGACTTCCATGCTGAAAGTACTTCATCATGAAGTAGTCAGATTGTCCACAAGGTTGGAAACTGTTCCCTGATAGGTAATTGAGTCATCCTTTCGGACCAGGGCCAACACTTGGCCCTTGCACAGTGGTGTGAGGCTTCGCACATCTCGCTTAGATGTGTCCCATGGAGCTACCCCTCATGTGTGAGTGAGATGTAGGATTTTGCAATAGGGATGAATTTTTTTTTTTCCACTGTCTAAGGAAACAGAGGGTGTTAGTCGCCAGGGCTGATGGGAATGCTTTTCATGGACTCTGCAAATTCTCTGTCACTTTAACTACTGCTCTCCTAATTCATAGTAATTGCATAGATAATTAAATTATAATGTGGTATATATAGTGTATATACATATTTGTATACTGAGCCTCCCTTTCTCCTGTTTATTCTTGGGAGAATATAGTTGTCAATAAATATTAATGAAACAAAAACACATGATCTGGTCTCGCACATGACCTGATCTTGCTAACCTTCCTTGGGCATAGTTTAAATCAGTATGGGATTGCTGGCACTGGTACCTAAGCAAAGAATAAAAGATTTCATTCATTATACAACAGAGAAGCTGATTCTATTTTATAATCACTCAGCAAGTATGCACAGACTCCCATCTGTGGCTATATTTGGCATCCAGTTATTCCTGATGTGGACTATACCACCCATGGGAAGAATGCAAGAAGTGGACTAAAGTTCCCAAAGATTGGGACTTTACCTTTGGAAAAAAAAATTACAAGCGCATGAGCTTTGGACAGGAGATTGAGAATGTAAAGGGGAAATAAACTAAGTAGCAGTAACAGCTCTTGCCAGTGAATATTGTTTGTGTGGCTTTAATACATACACATACACAATGTCTGTGTAGCTTTAAAATGTTGTGGTAGGTCATGATTTCTAAATTATAGATTTGTTTAACTTTATTTGCATATACATATGTACACAAATGCTGATGGGAGATTTGACTATAAAATATTACTCATTCAAGTGTGATTATTTAAAAACGGTTGATGTTTTCTACTGAAATAACCAAGTATATAAAAATTCTTCAAGTTTTCATATCTGCAATTCAAAAATTATCAGATTCATGCAAATAGTTCAGGACAAGTTGCTCAATAATGAATTTATCTTTTAATTTTGCTATCATAGCATGCTTCTGTATTGAAAAAAGGTACTTGAAGACTGGGCATGCCATTAGCAAAGTATAACAGAAAAACAGCTGCTATAGGAAGAACAGCTAGGCAGATTTTACTGGGCAAAGAGTATTGAAAATACCCTTTGGAAAGATAGCACACATTGATTCTTATGTTGATGGACCTACTGAGTAACCCCACAGGGTCAAAGAGAAACTGTCTCAAGCTTGTTTTATAAAAAGCGACAAACTAAGAAATCAGGTTTTATGTGAAAATAAGCATTGGAAACTACAACCAGTGCTGTTCCTTTTTATTAAAATTTCCTTTTTGGTTCCTGAGAATATATTAAGGTCATTAGAAATACCGATGATGATATGAAGGGACTTCCAAAAGACAGAGTTCTCCTTCTAGAAGTATATCTTATGATATATATATATATATTATAATATGTATGCAGTGCAGAACTCTTCTTCAGGAGTCTGTTTATGTCTGTATTATAGAAGCAGGGAGGGTGAGTAACTCTGAGAGCAAGGTTTGTCACTTCAGTGGTTTTCACTCAAGTCAAGGAATACACAGGCATTTCTAGGCATAGTACATTTTCTTAGGAATGGCTTTTATTTATGTGGCTGTCCTCTTAAAGGATAATCTGTGGCTAAAACCAGGCATGGTAGCTGAAAATGTAATGTCTTATGCACCTGTAGCTGTGTAAAGGGTTTTGTCCCGGAATTTCATGGGTTTGGGTTTTTTTTCCCCCTGGTTTCAGACAGGACAGGAACAGAGTTAAAACTCTTCATTTTCACATATACATGACTACAGAGGGGAAATCTGCTAGAAAAGTTTTGTCCATTTTTGTTCACATCCTGGATGAAGGACAAAATAGATTCTCTGTTTTATCTGATATGATTTTCCCATCCCCAAGGAATGTGTTAATATTTCATCATTTTGAAGAAATATCGTGGGTGGCATTAAATATTTACATCACTCCGAAGTCACACAGATGCCACCAGGATACCCAGCTCTACATCACACATGCTCTAATTCACCTCAAACACCCACTGTTCACTAATCTTCAGCCCCCATCTGTGCCGATAATGAGAAAGAGGAAATGGAAACAGCAGGGATTATATGCTACTGAGAAGTCCCAGTTTCCATGCCTGGTTGTAATTCTTTCAACAAACTTGCCGACTGCGCTCCTGCTTTGAAGTTTGAACACCTCTCTATTAGTGCTTGGCTCTGGTGATTTGGCTAACAGATTTGGGGCTGGTTGGTTTATTTGTAGCTGCACATTAGTAGTTCCGCACTATGGCTTACTCTTGCACTCACCTGTGCCTGCTCAAAGTCGGGAGCAGTACAGACTGTTTTACCTGAGAACTGACATGTTGATTTTTCATCTGCTGGTGATGGGTACCAGAGAGAAAACAGTCCCCACCATATCCACTCTTCTTTTGCGTGTGTGTGTGTGGTCACAGCCATTATCGATGGGGGGGGGGGGGGGTTTCCAA
>VXAY01000371.1:3031091-3062033 GCA_013399855.1 Oxyruncus cristatus | reverse complement strand
GGGGGGCCCCAGCCAGTAGAGATGGGGGGGGGGGGGATTTCCATATAGTGAATAAATGGGGACCATTTTTAAAAGGCGAAAGGCTTCAGCATGCTGTGTTAGCCTGGATCACCATGTCCAGTATACTCAGATGTATGGATGTAGGGTAGTGCAAGTTTCTAATCTAAACCAAAAACCTCAGAGCCTGTGATTGTCTTTTTATCCCAATAGCACAGGACAAGCTTATCATTTGTGCAGATAGTTTTACAGCAGTGTCTATTAACATCCCTGTGTAGCTTATCTGTTAGGCCACTGTGCAAGTTGTTATTGCTGCTGGGGTGGTCCTTTATTCATAAATCAAATGCTATTTGATCTCATGGCAAGTGAGGGGAAGTCAGTTTATGGTTTTAAAAAAAACTTGTGCCATCTGCAGGGTTACTAGCACATGTGTCCATGAAGTACCCAGATGTACATAAAGAAGAGCTTCGGGTACGCTTTCTAGTCAGAAGCCAAAGGGAGGGGTTTGTCTTCTGTATATATGAGGTGAGACATAGCATTAGTTGCAAGTCACTGGCTTACACAAGTTTACTGCCAAAAATCCCTGTTAAAACTTTGCTGTTCTGGAAGGTGCTAGCCAATAGATTCCTCATCTGTGACAAGCATCGGGAAATAAGTGGTTTGTTCACAGAGCGCAGAATTTATCAGGCTTGGTATGTTTCTCTTCGTGTCTTAATGGTCCATAGTCAGAGCAGGCAGATGCTCTGGTGTCTGTGGTGACTCAGCAAACCCTGCTGTGTGAGACCTCTGTGGACACGGTGGGTCCCTCCAGTGTCACACAGCTGCGTCTGCTGTCCCTGCAGTGCCTTCTCCATGACCCCACTGAAAGGCATGGCGAGGTGCTGCTGCACTCTGAACTTTGCTGAAGCAACACCCTGGGAGGCTGTTTTGCTTGGGCACAGATTAAAAGTGATTGGGAGACTGCTGCAAGCTACCTGCTGGGCAAACGAATTCCTCCCATCTTGAACAATCCCCAGTGTCTGGGGGGGGTATAAAAGTATATTTGCCCCACCAGCAGCTCCAAGCACAGCTTTGGCACAGCCCAATATATATGACGAGATCCTCACACAGAGGTTGACACATTAAAAGTGACTTTGTAAACGCAGCCCCTTCTTAAAACAGAGATAAATAACCCTTCTCTTGTGAGGGATCCCGGCTGTCTGAAAGCCCCTGTGGGAGCAGCTGGGGGAGGACAAAGAAGCAGTGTGCTGAGAGCAAACATGGCCACTTCCTGAACTCTTCAACTTCCCCTCAGTGCCTCTGAAGCTCAGGGTCTGGTGTATCATGTCTCTGCACGCTTACCGAGGGGAAAATGCTTAAGCTGCGTGAGCCTTACAGTGCTCTCAAGTGTCTTCCAGTGTAAATAATACCTTGGCCATTTGACCCAAAATCTTCAGTGGGGGCAGAGCAGGTGCATCTGCAGACATGTGTTTGCACATGCACTCCTATCACAGCTGCAGGAGCTCAGATGTGTGTGCACAAGTAGGGGGATATGTGTGTGCTCTGAAAGTATCTCATGCAAAAGTATCCATTTTGCAGATTAGTTTTGAGGGTTTTTTCCATCATGAACATATTTCCTTTTGTGTGTGTATCCTTTGCATGTTTACACATAAAATACTTATGTCTCTTATTAGCTGGGTGTGATTTGTTCAATACTTAGCTGCTGCCCTGTGAAATCCTGTTGTTGCTACCTCTTTGCTAGAGCTCACTACTCCCACATCTCTGTGGGATCCTCAAAAACATTGCCACTTCATTTCTAATGGGATTAGCCAGAATATTTTAACCCACTGATAAAAATTATTGGAGCCAGTTTGGCTCATTTGATACTAGTAAACTAGCAAGCAGTGGTAGGAAGGCCTGAGGCAGGAGATAGGAATGTAATCCCTAGCTGGTGGTCATCGGGAGGGTGCTCACAACATTGATGTCTTCATCTGGCACAGGTTAATTTACAAGATGACGTTTTAGTGGAAACCTCTTAATTTATGTAGAAATTACATAGAATGCATCAATTTGTGGGAAGAGAAGCAGCTCCCCTTGGCTTGGGTCTCTCACTGTAGCTGTGGTTTTCTGTTACAGCCTGGGTAGTGGCTTCCTGCTAACACTTGTCCTCTCATGCCCAAGAGTGAGAAAAAGGAAAAAAAAAAACAAAAAACAAACTAATCACCCTTTGACCACTAGATCAGTTCCTCAGTGTGGTCCATGACACAGTCTGTGGAACTACTGTGCCAACACACCTGAGACAGCTTTGGTGTGTGGTGTGAGAACTGAATGGTATTGGCAAGGGCAGCCATGAATCAGTGTTGCTGCCAAAAGCTTTGCATCCCTAATGTGCAGCATTTCTGTCTGTTTATTCGCTCTCTTCCTACCTTCAGGGTCTTCAGTTTCACATTTAGGTGCAGCTAAACCCAATCTGTGCTCCAGCACAGATGTTTGCACTCAGTCTGTAAGGGAACCCCTCTAGCTTTGTAACCCACTGCCTTCACACGGGCTGACCAGTGCCTCAGGCACTGGATGTTATTTCAGCCCTCACTAAATAAAGGGATGTTTAATTTATCTCCACCCCTTCCATTAGCCTAATTGAAGAGTGTTTAACATGGAGCATCTTTGAGCAGAGCAGTATCTGCTTGCTGACCCTGGTAAGACCATTCTGCCTCTCCTCTGATATGGTGGTCTTCAAACTTTATCTCCAGGCTGTGTCAGTATTTCTGGTGTTGATACCACTTAGGATTAGATTGCCTTTCCAAAACTCACATGACTTTAAAAAAAATTTGATAAAGCAACACCTATTGACTAGTCCTGTAAACATAATACTCTAATCCAGGACTTTACTGTCCTTCCTTTTGTGACATATATTCAGGCCTGTTCGTCCGTGCACTAGATAACAGTATATGGGTTCACACTGTTACAACTGAGAAAACCCTACTCTTCTGAAGACATGAACTCCTTTTCATAGGACTCAAACTTCTGTTTGCCGTATTCAAAGGAAAATATTTCTGAAAATTGCTGATAACTGCATCTGTTTGAATTCATCAATTCATTATCACTCTGAAAATTTGATAAACAAATATCCTTAGAGTGAAGTTTCCCACACTTGCAGTGTAATTACATTCTCCACTACTGTATTTGTTTCCTCTTTGAAAGAAGCGGGGGGAACACTGAGCATACTGTAACAGAATCACATTCAGCCTTTGGTATTGATATAAAGAAATAGTACAGAAAAGTCCATTGAATTGTGGAGTGATTCAGAAGGCAGTAGAGGAGGGCTCTCTGGCAATGCAAAAATGTCAGTGGTTCAACATTAGATCAGAAATTTCTTAAACGTGCTGTGAGGGACAGTTAGTAGTTTCATCTGATTTTAAAACATAAGCAAAGTGAGTCTAGCAAGGTGGGGTGAGGCAGTGTGGTGTCACGTGCCACTCTACAGGAAACGAGACCGAAGCTGCTGAGGAAGTTCAGAATTGGGTGACCTCCATCGGATTCAAATAGCACAGGTTAGTTCTCTTCAAACATCTCTTTAACCATCCTACAGGGGTTCTGCATGTGTAGTTTCACTGACTCTTGGTGGCGGTGGATAAGGACTTGTTCATTTGGCAGTTGCATTAGCAGGTAGTGAACAACGTGGGCTTTCAGAGCAGAATTGTACAGGGCAAAAATAGGAAGCTCATCTGAGAGTTAGCTTGGTTTGTGAGAAGCTTGGAGCCTGCCTTGCAGTACCACAGCAATGTGGACCTGAGTCACGTTAGACGTGTGAATGAAATCTTCTCTATCTCGTTAAGGTTTTCTATATGAAAGTAAAGTAAAAGGTCTGAATTTTTACTAGAAGTGTTCAGTGAATAAATACCAGAAAGTGCTTTTCGAAGCACAGGTTAAAACCATTGACTGTAGTGAAAACTTCACTTTGTTTGTTTTGGCTGTACCAAGTAGCTGTTCTCTTTGATTTTGCTGCTGTAGTCTCTTGTTAAGGTTTTCTGTTATTCCTGGTGATTTCTGTTGAGGAATTCCATCACGGCTTTTCTGTGCTGGAGGTTTTGACTTGGGAACACACTGTATCCGGAATAAAATGGCACTTGGTTGGTTCTGGAGAACTTGGGAGCTCTCAGAGGGAGACTGTTTGACAGGATGTATGTTCTGTACTCCTGTGGAAAAACATAATTCTTACTTTTAAATTACTAGGGGATTGTGTTTAATTACAAATATTAAATGCAAAGTTGGAATGAAAATTACAAAGGAAACAACCATAATGATGATAAAATGCAGAATATAGCAGTAATACTGCACAGAATATGAACTAAAACTAAGCATGGGGCCTAGTGGTGCTGGGAGAGCATGGGGGGAAGAAGAGGTGGCAGCCACACAGGACTCAGGTGGTGGTGACAGGTGCCCCCCCTGCTCACCAGGCAAGGTCACAACCTGTGAGGCAGGGGGGCTTGTACAGTGGCAGCAGCAGCAATCTAGGACGGATTGCAGCTGCTGGGGATGACAGTGCTGTAACAAGGGCGTGACAGATGTTAAAATCAGAGATTTGAGTGCCAGGAAGGTGTTCCTAAAACTGCCCATACTCCTTCCCAAATACTTTTAAGAACATTTCTGGTTTTATGTAGAAAACCAGACTAAGCTGCACAACTCTCTTCGCCTCCTCATCCCACCCAGTGCATTCATCCTGTTCTCGGTGTAGAAACATCTGCATAAGATGGACACAGTGGCTCCAGACAGATGAGGCTGCACAAGCAGGGAAGTACTTGCCTCCTCCCACACGTGGAATTGGATGCTGCATCTGGCCCTGCTGCAGGGCACTCAGGGTCTGGGAGAGATGGGAATAGTGGGGTTCTGCTTCTGGGCAGTTAACGGATCTGTGGCTCAGCACTGAGAGCTTGCTCTCATGTTTCAAGCTTTGGGGTTTTACATGCAGAGAAGGCTTTGGCCTTAGCTGGGCTCCTCTGCTTCTGTAAAACCAGCAAGTTTTCAGAGAGCCAAAGTTCTGCCCCAAATCAGCCTTTCTGATGTATTAGGGTTTATAGCCTTCACCAGAGCGCTGTTTAACTAGGAATGTGATTTAAAAGCAATTTAGTAAAATCCCACTGCAGACATTTTCATTTCAGTCTAATCCTATCTTAGAGTGGCTCATCTCAAATAGATTAGGAGTTGTTTTAAGCTAAATATAATGGCTCGTAAATAATATATTTGAGCTTCCACGCAGAGGCTTGTGCCAGGCATTTGAAATTGAATTAAAAAATAAACCAATACACTTTCCTAAATAAATAAACCCTAACACTTCTACTCTGCTACCAGGAGTGAACACAGGCAACCAAGATTGAAAGAGCAGGAGTGGTTGTTGAAGAGGGAGGGTTTCTGAATGGGCCCTTTCCACCAGCTTGTATTATGAAAACCAGGGAAAGAATGTTTCTTCCTCTAACAAATTAAAAAGGAAATCTGCAAAAAGAGGAAAGGGAATAAAGAGCACAGACTAAACAAAATGAAATAAATATGCATTGGAATTAGAGAGAAGGAAACCAAAAAAGAAAATAGTAAAAAATGGAACCAGATGGGGAGAAATTCTGTGCTCAGGAAAAAAATGCTGCTCTTCTGTTGAACTTCAGAAGGAAGACTGTGTGCATGTGTTTGTGCGTATTCATAGCATCTATGGAAGAAAAATTAATTTTTCCGTGTGTTTTTTTTAAATTGTTTGTGTTTGTTTCTTTCCCTTGGGCAGTGTTAGTATAGAAGTTTTTGGGTTTGAGAGAACTTCAGTTAGATGAAAGCAACATTAAAGAATCCTTAATTCTGCAATAAGCAGAATAAACCACTCAATGCCACTTTAGTCACTGGCCAGTTTTGCTCCCCAAAAACTACTCAGCTGCATTACTCTGTTGATCTTGTGTCCACTGTGCACTTGGATCCACATCCACAGTATTCTACTCTCTGCAAAAGTAAGAGTTAAGATGTGCAGCACCACCTAATGCAAACCTGAACCTCATGAGCCAGCTTCAGAGAGTTTATTGCAGGATCCCCTTGTGGGTTTCATTTCACCACAGAGTGTATGCAAAGGTTTCATGGCAGTGAGGGACTGGAGCCTTGAGACTGATTTCTAAATAGAAGTAAATCTGTAAAATGCTGAATGGTTGCTGTTCTTATATTTTATTTTAAAATTACTGGATTATTAAAGACTTTTTTCTTTTGTTCTAATGCTAAATACATCAGATGGACAAGTGTATCTTTTGCTGGGACATTATTTGCAGCACATCTCTTGCCAGCTGTTCCCTCTGCCTTCCTTGCCCCCACACATGAATGCAAGTTCTGCAAGTCATTTCTGTAATTAGCTGTTAAAAGCATCTAGATGTTGAAGAGGTTAATTTTACTTTGGTTTACTTGATTTTTTTCAGCTTTTGCCTGCATTTTTCTCTAGCCTGAACTACAGAAACCTCCTTATTACAAAGCTAGTCATCAAACCATGTCTCTTATGAGGAGGAACTGTAGTAGTGGATAATTCTGTCTTACCATCATGTCCATCTGTGGGGTTTTTGTGCTTTTCTGTTTTCCCTCCACTATTTATATTGACTTTTACTATACTATGCTGAAGTTGGGAGGATTATCTTAAATTTCTTTGAGAACAAATTGGGTCCATTGGCCTCAGGGACCGATATGGAGAGCACAGCCAGAGTGTTTTCCTGTTCTAATTCCTCTTTAGAAGGAGAGGGGCTCTTCTTCACATGCTGCCAGTTTCTCATGCAGAATTTCAATTTATTCAAGGAAATACATAGTAGATATGTACCCAGGCTCTGTGATCCCAAATGGTTCACAATTAATAATTCTTTTCTTTTTTTCCTTGCAGGAGTGTGCAACCTGGGAAATGTTATTGCAATTGAATTAACTTCAAGAAGTGTACTCTGGACGAATTGACCAGGCCTCCTATTCTATGAAAGCATCTCTCCTGCTGGTGACCAGGTACAGAACCTGTGGGATTTGCACCGAGAGGGATGGGCATGGGTAGGAGTCATGGTGTGAGCAGCACCACAGGGAAACATCTGCTGTGTGGTATTCCTGGCCTATAAGAGTTGGAAGGTATAGAGCCATCTCATGTCTTAGATTGCTGTGTGACAATACAGGAGTCATTCTTCTCCAGGGCGAGATTAATGGCAGTACCAGTTTACTGGCATGCTCTGATGTGGCACACCTTTCCTAATGACAGAATTAGGTGCCTTAGGTTACATCAAATTTTATGCCAAATCCACAAGCTTTTAACATGTGCAGTGAGTTGGTTTGTTTGTTTTTTTTTCATTCCAGCAGCACAAGGCTACCAGTGAAGAGATTTAACACTTGGCAAGTAGGTCAGGAGACCTGAGATATTATATGACCAAGCAATGTATGGTTGTCCTGACTTAGAGCAGATGGCATTACACTTAAAAACTGCACAGTGAAGCCTACAATGGTTATGGTGTGGTGCTAATGAACAGTAATAGTGTGAAAAGGTTCACTGAAATATATAGTTAATAAGAAAGAAAGAAAGAACAGTAAGTTTACTTTTTTTCACTGAAGCAGAGCACTCCATCAGAAAGTATGTGCTGTAGATAGGCTGCAACATGCTGACCTAGAGCTGGTACAGTCCAGTAGATCAAGTATTATTTTCTGTCTCAAGTGCCCTGTATTGTAAGCCCCAACTGTGGCTTCTCTGTGATTAGTGGGCCAGGTAGAAACTGATGCTGGGAGGGTCCCAGCAGTGCTTGAGTTTTGGTTCCTGTAGACGTGAGCACAAAACCATTCAGGATTCCTCCTTGATAAGGTCTATAGCTGGTCCATGTGGTGATGCTTTGGTATAGTTTCATCAGTGCACTTGCTTTGGAAACCACAGTCTGAAGAAATCTGTGTGCCAGGCTTGGGAGATGTGAGAGGGAAGAGTTAGCCCTAGGAAAAGAAATGTTTCGCTTCATTCGTGGATCCACAACTCTCGTCAGGCATGATGGACTGCTACTGGATGAGGATTGGTGCAGAGACTATTTTTTGAAGCGTTACTTCCACAGGACCAAAAAAGAGGGTACTACTGTGTGGTCAGTAGTCAAACATAACTGTTCGGGCATTGGTGATAGGAAAGGATGGCCTGTTTAAAGGATGGAGATATACAGATAGGGAAAATATCAGTATTTTAAAATTGACATTTATATTTTATTTCAAATTAGTACATTGGATGCTGCAAAAAAACTTACAATGCAATACTGAGATAAAGACGGTGAATTATGTCACCTTCACCCATTTCACATATTATATGAGAGTATGGAACGTTCTATGAACGCAATAATGATGACAGACAGCACAATACAACCTGTGAAGAAAGATTGGAGGAAATATGATTGCTTAGCATAAAGAGGAGAAGATCAAAGAGACATGTAAACAGTTTTCTAAATAACCATGAAGAGGAAAGGAATAAATTCTTCTAAGCCTTAGTAGTAAATAGGATGAGAAATAGTAAATGAAATCACAGCAAAGGAGGTCTAAATTAAGTACTGGGAAAAGCTTTATTAACTGTCATGCTAATGAGATAGATGACTGAGGGATATTGCAGAGTTTCCATCAGTGGAGATTTTTAGAGAGAGAAGAGATAAATACCTGCCATAGTGACTCAGTGGAAGAGTAGATGCCTTCTTCCAGCCCTGCTGTCATTTGTTCAGTATTTCAGTCTCCTTGTTGACATGACTCTGAATTTTTCTGGTTATTGATGAAAGCTGAATAGTCATTGCTTTTAAAAATAATATTTCCATATGTACAGTACAATATATTCCATGCTCCACTTTTCAGGGAGAGAAGGTAAAATTCTGTTCCTGAGTTTCCTGAGGAGATTTTGCTCTTGTAATTCAGGAATGAACAGGTAAAATAAGTGCATTATACTCAGCACTGTGGTTAAGTACTGAGTTACCGTTAGCAGCTGGCATGTAACAACCAGGTCTGATCGTGGCATAAGAGGAGGACCTGAAAAGGCACGACCTGCTGCTGTCTCAGGTGAGCAGTTGTGGCAAACTGCTCATTTTTAGCACAGATCTCAGATCTCTGGTACTAATGGCAAACTTCAAATTCACGCTGGCTTCGCAAAACCAGCTTGGTCTGCAGTGAACGGTATTTCCTAATATCAAGTTCTGAAGGATCGGGGCTCACCTAAAGAAGCGTTTGGCTGCGGAGTTCATGCTTTGTTCACACAGCAGCCCTGGTGCCGCTGTACCCCTTCTGTGAAGCAGGGCTTTTGGCTATGTGGTGGTGCCTGGACTGGCACTCCCTGTAACCTGGCCTTGTGCAAGTCTGCCTGCTCACAGGGGTCTTGGCAGATAGAGAACAAAACAATGATCCTTTGCTGGTCATCAGGGATGCCGTTTAAGAGAGAAAGTAGACTTCATGAGAGTAATAACGTCTTATGACCCAATAAATCAATACAAAGCTTCCCTGCAGCTGTGGGTTTGATCCAGATATTACAGCTCTCTGAGTCTGGAAAAAGTTTTCTTTTTATCTGGAAGCCTGTGGCCTCGGATTTGAAGTAGCTCTTAACTCTCCATTTAATTACAAATTCTGGTTTTGAAAGCAGAGATGTTGGGAGTCATATTTCAGTCTGCCATGTGCTTGCTAAACTTAGCCTTCAAATTTTCTGAAAACAAACCCAGTCTGCTTTTGCCCATGCAAGCTAACGAAATCATTCAGTCAGTCGGATCAGGGTTTTGGCCGTATTTACAGGATTTGGCAGATGTGATGCTAACTTTAGCTAGGGCTTAACAACTGTGACAGCCACTCCTACTACAAATAAATTAAAGGGGAAATTGGTTGCCACCCTCCAATACCTGCTGTTTCAGGGCACCTGCACTGAGCACTCCAGCCTGCTGTGACTAATTTGTTTTCTCCTCTGAGCTTCTGGTAGACTGGCATTAGCAAGGACAAGTTTGAGCAGTCCTGTGGAAGACTCTCCTGAGTAAGAGGACGTTGAACGTTCTAAAGAGGAAATGCAAGTGTTGAATGATGGTATGTGGCTGCTTTTGGTTTTGTGGGTATGTTTTTTCATGGCAGTGGTATGCCATACATACTTGAGTTTTTTAGCTTGAACTACAACAAACTGTTTTTACTCAAAAAGCTGCATTTGGAATACTAGCAGGAGCTCAGCTAGACCTGCTGTCTTGAATGGAGGCAAATAGCCTCCAATCCTCCAAATAGCCTCCAAGCTGCTTTCTGGGCTCCCAGTGAGGTCCTGCACAGCCTGTGTGGCTGGCTGCCTGCCTCAGAACTGCCTCAGAGCTGCCAGCTAACATGAAGGTACCATGCTGTCTGGGCTTCCAAAAACCTGGCAAGAGCAGGAGCCACTGCACCAGAGCAGCACCTGTCTGGGGCAGCTTGTCTCTCCTCAAGCAGTGGCTCATGGCTCCTGCCAAGTTCAGGCATGATGTGGATTTGTCCCTCTTGGCATATTCCCCTGCATAGCATGTCCACCTGTGTCTGACCTACACAGTCAGCTAGATATGACCTCATATGGGATGTCACTGCAGTGGCCTGGGCTGTCTGGTAGACCCAGGCCCTCCAGGGCTGGCACCCACATGGCACACTGCCTTTGACTACACTTGCTGCATGGAAACATTTGGTTGTCAAAGGTCGTAGACAACAGTAAGAGATATAAATCTTTAAAATAAAATGCAGATAACCAAATGGAACTGCTTGGTTTTTACTTGGGCAAACATTCTGGTTTAATGTGTGTTGACTCAACCAGCTTCACAAGTAGAAGGTGGAAGGGTGCTGTATGTTTCCAGCCTGGGTTGCTGCAGCAGGCAATGCAGCTGTGCCCTTTTCCTTCTCAGGAAGGCAGCACAGGACATGCCTCCTCTTCAGAGGAAGATCAAATGGTTCTTGTCCTAAGCTGTGAAAGACTTTGCCCTATTTTTTTGGCAGAACCATTAATAATCATTCTTTCCATCTTCTCTTCTTTGCTCACTAGCTAAGTACTTGCCATGTGCAGCTGTAAAAAGTTGTTTCCAAAGAGAAATAAATTGGAGCAAAACCTTCTGTAATCGGAGATTTGGAGGAAAGCAGAAGGGCGTTTTCAGTTTGGTGTCCTTGGTTGCTTTTTCTTTGATTTGTGCCATGCTTTAAACGAGAGCCCTTTGCAGGACTGTGGGCCCTCTGGCTTGTCTGCATCTGGGTCCCCTCAGTCTTAGCTCTAGTAGCACTGACTTGCCCCATGTCCCTCCTGGGACCAGGAATTATTGGGGCATCAGGAGTCAGTAAGAGATCCCTGTGCTAGGTTGGCAGCTCCATGTCGATACCTTAAGGAAGCTAAGAAAACACAGGCATCTAAATCCAGTTGTTAGATGCTTAAGTTGGAAAATTTAGTTTGGATATCAAAGTTATTGATTGTAATTATAGTTTATTGGGACATTTTTATTGAAAATATCTTCTAATTAATACCATCAGTTTATGAAAACCTATCAAAACCTCTTTTTCCCCTGAGATCAAAGGAGAATTTAGCACAAAATTTAAATTTTATAAATTAGAAAATTGTAAAGTGAGCTTTTAAAAGAAATTTAGAATACTTGAAGTGGAATATAGGATCTGCTGAAATTTGGACTTCCAACAGCAGAATGTTTGGGTTGTTTTTTAATTCCTGATTAAGATAGAAATCTCTTATGTCTCGAACTTTGTCAGGACATAAAATTAATTTCCCACTCTATTTTTTTTCCCCAAATCCCACATTATTAAACCCACACAAATTTTTGTGCTTCTCCAGGTAGATCAGGGAATCTAGATTCTATCTTTCATGTAACATTAGAATTGCTTTGAGTTTGAAAGAACCACATACTGATGCAAAACAGAACTTGGACCTTGCCATCTATTAGATAACTGCCAAAACAAGTAGATAAGTGTATTTCATAAATGAAATCTTCAGAAGCTATCTTTACTTATAGGGCTTTCAGCTGGACCATGAAGACCTTAGATTAGGTACAGGCAACTTAACTGTGTGCCCTTACTGTAAGTGTTTTAATTGGCATCATCTGCTGAAGGTGTGGACTGTGTACTCACATCTGTATGTGCAAATTTCATGGTCCCGATATCAATGCTTGAGTCTTCAGCTAAAGGCCCAGGTGTATAATCTGAACCCTCTGATTCAATTTCATCTCACCTATATTTCATGAATATTATATTGCATAAATATCAAGTCCTGCTGCAAAAGTAGATGAAATTATTTATATAAAAATGGCTTTACAAAGCTATTTTGAGTTGAATTTTTGTTGTAGCTCTGCTCAAGTAAATGAAACAAAGTATAATTGTGATTGGTCAATACTCTGATCTCTGCTTGGCTTCTAATAGTGTAAATATGAAGAATATTATGTTGCCTGGATTTTGCTCTTTGCACTTTGGCAGCTTATTTATGAAATAATTGAAACATCTCTTAACTGTACCTTTCTTTTCCAAGTGACTTTTGACATTTTTTCTTGCCAAAAGGCGGTGTTGGAAATACTTAACAGAAAAATTCATCCTTGTGTTACTCAGGATGTTTTCCAGATTGGACCAAATGGAAATTGCCGGTGATAGGAACAGCACATGAGTATTGCTGGTGATTTGCACACTTGCAGACTCAGATGCTGAAGGCCAAGGTCTCTCCTATTACATGTGGAGAAGTATTCAATGCACTGTGGGTTAGACGTTGAATGCTTCGCAAAGAGCCAAACTAAATCGAAACAGAGGAAGAGGAATTTCAGGTTTGTCCTTCTACTGCTCCAGCTGTGAATGGGAGTCTGAGGTAGCAGCCACCAGGGCGTCAGGCTCCTTGCCTGGGGATGTCTCTAAACACTAGTCCACTGGTTCCACAAGCCCCTGGCTTGGAGGTGACCTGCTGCAGGGCAGTCACCAGACTATTAATTTGCTCTGAAGCTGCTCTTCCCAGGAAGCGAGTCTAGAGCAGGAGATCCTCTGCACTGTTTCTGTACATATTTCCATTAGGTAGCAGTTTGTTTGGTCCAATGACTGCTGTGGGAGGCAGAGAAGTTCTGGTAGCTCAGAATAAGGCATGTGATGGATTCAGTAGTTCAGTACTGCAGAAGGGAAAGACAATTCTTTCTCTTCCCTCCTGGCAGTCTGCTTTAGCCCTAGAGCTTCCACTGGCAGCCCACATCATTTATCATACAGATTCCTATTGCAACTTTTGGATTATATGTTCCTCTGGTAGAAGGCTTCTTAGGTCTCAAGTGAAGCTAGAGCAGTTCCTATCAGCTAAGGACAGCTGATACTTTTTCTTTTTACTTTTATTAAAAAATTAGAATTTTAAAATTAAGCTTTTCTTGCTGTAGTAATAAAAGTGGTGGCTCTGACACAGTTAATATGGGTATGTTATAAAATCTATGTTTTTTAAAAAAAGAGAAAAAGATCAGATTTAGTAGATTTTATATATGATACAAAGAACCAAACATTATAGGGATAATGGCAACTTTTAGTCTGCTTTACTCAGTGGTTACTTAATGGTTTTCTGATCTGTTAGTTTTGTAAAAACCATCAAAGATAGTTTTTGAGTTGTCTTATGGGACAATTTTTCATAGAAATAATGTACTGCTTATTCTATGTATATCTCTGAAGTAAGGTGCAGGGAAAGTTTACTGCTGGATTCCAACCAGGCAAATAATCTGGTGGTGCAGGAACATAAAATTTTGGATTTGTTTTTAATATGGATTAGAACAAGACATCATTTGCCAGTATTACCAGGATATTAGATGATCACGTCATTTCACGTGTGCAGTAATGTGTTTTCAGTAATATTCTTGCTTTTCTTTGTTGTTTTTAAATGAATCCATTGCAACCCAAAATATGTATGGTAAAATATTTAAGATTAAAATTAATCTCTTAGCCTTAACCTTGGGGTTGGGTTGGTTTCTTTAATTGCTTTGGACGCAGTTTCTAAAGTTTTGTAGACCCTTTAGAACAAATGATCAACTTTTGGCCACGGTATCTGAGTAGTTTGGGGTGAGCTAAGGTTGGCTTCAGTGTCAAGAAGCGGAGATTGAAGTCCCAGAGTTTGGGGAGGGGTTGTTTACTCAAGCAAACACTCTCTTTGCTTCAGATTACTTTTTGCCTCCTCTTTTCCCTCCCACTTATTATTTCCATCCTGATTTTGAAGTCTCTTCCACGGATTTGTTTTTATAGTGCCGAGAACCTTTAAAAATCATTACTGAAACCATAGCAGCCCGTCTGAAAGCTTTCTGAGACGCAGTATGAGCTGCAGAGCAGGCCAAACCTCAGAGGGCAGAAGCTCTCTTCCAAGCAAGCAAGAACGTATGCTGTGAGTTTCTTTGAGTGCTTGTGCAAATGGTCGCTTTGTCCTCCAGCTGCCTGTGAGTGCAGATGCCCAGCATCACATACATCAGTGTTTTGGGGGGTTGAAAGCGATACTAATTTTTAATTACTGTAAGCTAGTCATATCAAATTTGTAAGAGAGGGAGTTCATTTTGTAGCTGCTCTCAGAGGAGGGGATCTAAGATAAAATACTAATCATGGTAAATACTAAAAATTCCTAAGTGTGCAAAGTAATGGTGTATCTTGTATATATCCATTTATACCTCAGTAAACTGAAAATTTTCAGTTGCTTTATTTGCAAACTTGGATTTATTCCTTTGGGAATGTGAATTATAAAAAAGTAACTGTTTTGTAGCAACCCAGCAGAGTTTACAAAGAACTTAATTTTTCCTGGCCAGGTTACTGAAATAAGCATTTAAATGGCAGATCAAATACTGGTTTATAGCTGTTTGGACTGGAGTCAGAGAAGGTTTCAGGACACAGGGGATACAAGTCATATGCAGAATGAGTCCTCATTTAGCATCTAGTCAGTTTGTAAGATGTGACGTGAGTTTCTGTTCAGTTTGTGGTCTGTGAGGAGGGCAGAGAGGGTAATTTACGGGGAGTTTTTCAGTAGGTCATGGTCCTTTGAGACAGATGAAAGTATACATTGCTGGACGATCTCCCCAAGGTCATGAAGCAAGATGCAGCAGTGCTGAACGCAAGTGATTGCATCACTGTGCAGACTATGGCTGTGGTCCTTGCTCCACCAGCCTTCAGCATCCCATGTTGTGGGAGCCACGGCCAGCCTTGCTTGCTGGCTGTGACACTTCTCAAATTCATTACTTATGTGCAAATAGGATTCGGTGCCTCACAAATGATCTGGTTTAATGACTAGAGCTACAGTGCAAATCCCTGTACAGCGGAGATCATCAAGGGATTTCACGGGATGCACTCTTCTTAATCTCTAAGTCTGATCTCAAATAATTCAAATGCTTTAAGCAAAGCCAGAAAGTACAGTGGGTCTCATCCAGCCTCCTCTGAAAACTGTCCTGAGCCTTTCCCTGAACTCTGTTGAGAGGAAAATCAGACTATGTGTCTCCACCCCATTTAGTGGAGGTTTGTAGTCTCAGCACTTTGCAGTCTCAAATCATTCAAAATTAACTTTCAGAATGGAAAATTAGATTTTTTTCTTTTTAATTAAAATCTTTACCAGACCCAGTTGCCTGTTGCTCACAAAACTTATTTATGGGGCTTGCTGCACTGAACTGAGGCTTTTATTGACAGTCACCTGGCTCTGAGGTGGTGTTGGTTTTTTCTCCACCGTCTTTGGCAAAGCAAGCTACCTTACATTAGGCAGATCTGGGGCTGGGTTTTGTTTTATTTTTCCCACAGTCTGGGCAGATCAGTCTTAGATTGCTCTTCTAATGACAGGTATTCAAGTTACTCTAATTTATGTCAACACCTGGGCTGTAAAAACTAATGTACTCTTGCTTGTGTACTTGCTCTTTCCCTGCTGACCTCCCAGGCCTCTTAACTTTCTTGTTTGGGCTTTTGATGTGAAATATGAACTAATCTCTGTACACTGTAGTTTTTCAAAATTTTTATAGGAATATCACAATATTTATAAGAGACAGGAGTTGGAAAACTGTGCTTTAAATTCATTCCACATGTCTGGCCCTTATATGCCTGAGATTTCCCCTTTAGAGGCGGTTGCTATTTTAATATTATTTTATAGATGCTGCCTTTAGTAGGCTAGTCACAGTTTGCTGCATGGTTAGTAAGACTTAGTTACTTGTGATGAAAAAAATGCTTTATGTTAAAAAAGCCTATTTGAATGCTGAAGCCAATTCAATTCTAAACCTACACCTACTGAGAAGTAAAATAATCCGACAGTGTTGGAGATTCTTGATCCTTTTCTTTAAGTATTCATTATAGCAAAATGTTTTCAACTGCAGCTTCGTGTCGTCCTGTTGGTAAGACAAAGGTGAAAGAAGACACATCTTCAGCAGTGGCCTTGTGCAGGTCACAGCATTACTAATTTAGTGCCCTGGGCACGGAGAGTACGTGGTGTGGGGTGTCTCAGAGCTCTGACGTAACCTGTGGCTCCAAACAAGCTCTTTTCATCACAGCCTCAGGATTTGCAGAGAGAAGCCCCTCCTCTTGTAATTACTGATGCAAAGGGGACCACAGGACACCCGCTGTGGGCAGCAGAAGTCCACCAGCAAAATCCCAAGACTTACTCTCCATATTTGATTCCTTTCTTGACTTCTTTCTGAGCTGACTGAAAGCTGCAACAGCTCAAGTGTCCAAAAAAAAAAAAATTCAACTAATATGTGATGCTTTTGGCCTGTTATGCCACAAAACAATGGACAGAAGGGAAAAAAATCCTCCAGATTTGTCAGTTTGATTCAAATAGCAGAACTGCTTTCATGTTACACAAGGCAAACAATTGGTCAGAGCTGTAACATCCTAAAAATAAAAGTGGATTAATAGGTGGAAAGGGAAAAGGCTGGTATGATAATGTGAACAAAAGTTGTTTTCCCATAGTAACAAGCTGGGTATTCCAGGGGCCAGGCTATGCCTTTCCACCTCTGGGTCACCAGGTGTGGGTTGTGGGAAACATCCCTTCCTGCCTCTCTCTGTGGGCTGCCTGCCACTGCCGGGCCATGAATGACCCCGTCTGGTGAGAGAGATGAGCAGTGCTGTGTTGAGAGGATAAGCTGGTGGAAAAAGTCCTGTTCTTAATGACTTCTTCCAACTTAATGCAATTATTTTTTTTCTGCTTTAGGACTGAATAGGCTGGAGGCAATACTCAGAAATCCTTAATTTCTGAACTAGCCTGTTCACCCTACCAACAGCTCCTAGAGCTTAAAACGGCTCAGGTTTTGGGGAGAAAGCTATGCAGTGCTGAACACCCACATGACACTGAGTGATCACTACTACAGCAATGAGACACTGGAAAAAGGTGCCCCATTGGAGAAAAGCTCTTGGGCTACGTGTTAGGAACAGTATTTTGTGAACACAAAATGTTCACAAGGACTGACAGAGAGGGGAATAAGCTGGAGAGAGACATCGGGTCCTTATTGCCTGAAGTATGTTGTCCCTGTGGCCTCTCCACAGCACTAGGAGTCAAGTGTCCCTTTCTTTAGGTCTGCATGCTGAGGTTGCTTCCAGCCTGGGTGAATCCTTGTTGGCTGTGTTGGGCGGTGTGCCTGGCATAACACAGCCTCGTGTGTTGTTACAAACACTGTTGTTTCAGCCTCTTGACCAAAGGCTGCTGTGGATAGTGGAGTGTTGTAGACAACTCTACGCTGGACAGCTGAAGAAGAGCTCAGGCACAAACAGCTCAGTCCTTAACCATCATTTCTGCCTGGAAGAGAGGGTGAAGCCTTTTGCCGTAGGGCTTTTTGCAGAGTGGTTGGTCCCAGGAAGGGCTCTTCATTTTTTGACATGAAGGTGGGGGTAGGAAGGGCTGCAGGACATTGCGCTGTCTCAAGATGTGTCCTCTTGTCCCGAGGACTGTAGATTTTTTTTCTGCTGGATTTGGCTCTGGCCTCCTGCTGAGGAATGACTCACATGTGCCTGTTTTAAAACATTGTGGAGGTTCCCTCCTGTGGTGACCAGTGCAGGGGCTTTGATCCAAGTGTCATTTGTAGGGCTGAGGTCCTGCTCCCCAGGGCCAGGTCACTGTGGCAGGGGATGTGAGATGACTCTTGGAGTCTGAGCAGACAGGAATATTTTTCTACATCTCCTCTGAAAGCACTGGCTGAAAGAAATTATAGGAGTATGGATTGGACGGAAGCAATTTCTGTTTTCAGTGAGTTGGATACTTTATGGTATAGTGTATTTACTCTTACGTTATCAGCTTTTCTCAAGTCAACATCCAAACACTTGCACTGACCAAAAGCTTTGCTGTTTCTTCCAAATAGGGACTATATTGGTGACTAGGGGAAGTCCTCCAAAGCTAGCTATTGCCTATGATCCTCTGCATGTCTTGAAAAATATGTCACTGACAAGAAAAATTTTTTTTAAGTACTTGGATTAAAACAACATTCTGACACCATAGTGGCCTGTTTCTTAGCTGTAACTTACCATGGATGCAGCACCACTGGATTTTTGCCATATAACTCTTGATTGCATTTGACAGATGAAATTTGCTGGAAGCAGCTTGCCATGGGCCAGAGATGCATCTGGCTATTACTGCTTGGCACCCAGCAATCATGTGCTTGCTCAGTGGTCTGTTGGCTCACCTGTTGCCCACAGTAACCTGCATTGTTACTGTATTCCTATGATGATAAGAAGTAGATTGAAAGTGTTCAGGGGGTTTTAGGTCTCTGGGGAGTTGCCCAGTGTGAGATGCAGATCACAGAGATGGAGGATCACTGCTCTTGGCCAGATGCTCTGATGTGTGGGAGGTGAGCATGAGGGGTGTGGAGGGAGGTGGAGATTCTGTAGGGTTGACAGAACACAGGTGCCTGGGATAAGATGCACAGAGATATGAAAGCACCTCACAGCATCCTCACACTTTTTTTCCTAATTAGTCATGTCCTGTGTTTCCTATTGTTGCTATTTATCTTTACGGCTCATCACTAGCTCCCCAGCAGCTTCATATAGCTAAGTTGTGCTGTTGTAAGAGGTCAAAGAACTCTGCAATTTATTAAAAAGGGTGTATCCAAAACAAAACAAGAAATATATCATCTCTCTGCAGCCTCAGTAGGGCTGAAAAAAATGCTCACTGTAATACTGGTTTGACATCTGTTTCTTCCCCAAGACCTATCCCACGCACTTCTGCCAGAGACCTCCAGGCTCTTGCTTTCCTCTTCTCTCTTTTTTGATCCCTACCTGCAGCAGGATGGTGTTGCAATCACTGCCGAGTTTGTAAAGGTGCAGTTCCCCATGGGAGATCCTCTTGTGTGTAATTCACCTTGGGCTAAATCCTATTTTGAAGCCTCATAGACCTCACCCCCTTTATACACCTGCCTGAGAATAAAGCCTGTCGTCCATCACCCCTGCGATGGCAGTTTGTGGAAAGAGACAGAAAGCTCTGGCTTGGGGTCTAGGCAAGAGCTCTCCATCACTGGTGCACTTACTCTGCCCTGCCATTTTGTGTAAGGGTTGGCATTTCAGTCTGGTGGAAAGTAATACTCAAACCACTCGTTTCAAGTACTGCAGAGAGTTTCTTTGAAACACGAAAAGTCCCCAATAAAGTAGGCTTCCTCTCTCTGGCAGCGGCAGCCCCCCAGAATTTCCCTGGGTCTCAGATATCCAAAGTAACTTCTCCTCTGTGGGTCTCCCTTTTGGCTGTCCAGTTCTCTGCAAGTGGTTTTAAGGGTGAAAAGTTTCGCTACCACAGCTTCCTCCAGACAGGATAGAACAGTCTGCATTCTCTCAGCCTTTTAATGTCCTTTCTTAGGCCACAAAGCCTTGTTATCCCTGCACCAGAAGGATTGTTGTTTCACCCAGAAACCATCCTTAAAACACCAGTCACTGGTGTTAAAGGACCCAAAAATACTGATAGTAACAATTTAGGTGTCACTTTTCTTCCTCCAGACCTCCTCAGCTTCAAAAGGTTTATCCCAGTTGGGAGAACGAAAATCCAGGCTCTCCTGGTGAGTATAGGGTTCTTATACAGCAGTTCCCTGTGTCTCAAAACTAGTCTCAGATTACTTGAGTGTCTGACAGGCTTTTCACTCCTCTAGTGAGTGATTGAGACCACAGAGTCATCTAAATACTCTTTTTCACCTTGTAAGGGAGTTCCTCTTCAGTATGTTCCGGTAGCTTCATGCACAGTTTCGTGCCCTTGCTGAACTCTTTAGGGGCTTAAAATCACCTATCTGTATATTTATTTATGAGTTGCTCTATCTTTAGAAACGTTAATAAAAAGAGAAAGACATGGCTTTTTCAGGTGGGATTTACTGGCATGGTATTACATGGGAGGAGCATCTTCAGCAACCTCTGAAGTTCTCATTCACACCATGCACTCCCGCACTGACTCCTGGTGCAGGCAGTCCCGCTGGCCTTGGGAGAATATGGTGCTGGAATGGGGGACATAAAGACTTACTAATGACTCTGGTCTGCCAGGGAAGTGGGAAAAGGGTGGCTCGAATTTCATGACATCACTGTAACGTTTTTTTATCAAAAAGCTTTAATAACTGTACTCTGTTAAAAAATGACTCATGAAAAAACATAGTGGTCTGCATAAAACTGATTTTAAGCGGTTTTCCAACTACTTTGTAATGTGTTTACAGTTAGTTGTCCTTTTTGTTTTGAGAGCTACCTTACTAAAGTACTTGGTAACATAGCCCAATTGCCTCAAATTCAGACTTTTAAAAAACATTTGCCCTTCTTTCATTCGGAGAAAGTAATGAATTTTGAAAGAAACAAATGAACACCAGTTTGGAAGTTGAGTCATTTTGCATAGAGGAGCAATCAGCATTTTAATTGGCAACTTCAGGGTTTTTCCCCCTTAAATTTATCAATTCTGTTTTATTTCTACAGTTGTTTGTTTCTTCCTCTTTTTTTGCATGGAAATTAATCATGCAGGAAATGATTAACCACAGTGAGCTGTCTGTCTGCCTCTGACTCAATATGTTTGAGAGGGAGGGCCTTCAAGCAGCTCTTAATGGCTGACCAGATGCAAACTGTGCACTTGCAGTCTGGTTGTTCACACTGTCCATCCCACATTAAAGGTCACATTCCTTTTTAGCATTTGTAATGCTCCTGAAATGATTTCTGAAATAGCAAATTAAATCTGAAATACCCAGAATTTCTGTTTCTTGAAATGCGGTGTAGTGACATTGTTGCTCGTTGCTCTTCATGGATTACTTTGTGGAGCAAGGGGCTCTTTGCAGAATGCAATGTATGCTTTCTCTCACCTCTGTTTTGGTTTTTAAATGAAATTAGTTTTTATCATTATATATTGCACATAACAATATTTTTATATCGTTCCTGATAGCGACTGCCAGGCGTGCCTGGTAGTTTGCAAAAATGAGAGCTTTCTTATGCAGGTATTCTTTACTTAGGCAGCTTTGGAGCATCCCGTTTGCTGGCGGCCGGGCTGGCTTTCTCCCAAGGCAGCAAACGCGGGCCCTCTCGAGAAGGGTGTGCAGGGAGGCTGCCCCGGCCCCGGCGCTGTGTCCGGGGCGGTGCAGAGCGGCTGTGGGGATGCGGTGGGTGCCTGCCCACGGCCAGCCTGCCCACGGCTGGCTCTCGGAGGAACCGGCGGTGTGCGCGGTGCTGCTGGCGCCTGCTGCGCGGCGGGGGAGCAGCTGCCGCTGCTGCCAGCTGTGGAAATCCTTCTCTCTTGCTGACAATACAGACCTTTGTGTTTGGCGCTCAGTGGCCGATGCCACAGTGTACGTGTGCGGGTTAGTTACAGGAATCCTTTCTGCTGCACCACCGACGCTCATCTAGACATGATATTAACGTGCAGCTCTTAAAAGCTGTGATGGCTTACATTGCGGCCTAGAAAATATGCTAGAACATGTGTCCTGGGTTTTCAAGTATCAATATACCTTCAGTCTTTTGAAACTGGTTCCTTTTTAACACCCTGCAGCATCAAGTGTTATAATCAACTTGGTTGTTAACAGATTTGGTGGGTAAAATTTGTTGCTGGATGGACCGGTTACTATTTCAGGTATTTTATAGTGTCAGCTGTTAACAATTGAACATAATGTCCATTTCTTACATTCGGCTCTTTCCCACTGACCAAGAGCAAATAATGATCTGAGTCAATTGCTGAAGTGTAGAACTGTAACCAAAGCTTTCCTCTAATTGCAGTTACACTTAACATCTTAGGACATCTCCATGCTCCTGGGAATTACTGATGAACAAAGCAGCTGCAGAATTCAAGTTCAGCATTGTGCTGACACAGCTGCTTTGGTTCTGCACCCAAGAGGTGCTTCTCATCCCCCTGTGCTGTGGGGGCAAGTCACCAGGTCGCTGCATCTCTTCAGAACATTATTATTCTTCCACAGGCTTATAGTGATAGAATTTTAAAATCCAGAGTGTCTTTTTTTTTTTTTTGCCTACAATTAGTCAGACAAAGAAATAGATTGTACAGAATCTATCCGAACAGCAAGAGTGAGTTGGAGCTTCAAAGACAGAGGTGCCATTTCTTCCTGTGAAGTTTCAGCTTCAGTTTCTGAGATTCTGTTTTTTATCAGCAGAAGCAGAGTCAGAGTGACAAAAGTAAGAGTGGAGTGGTGTTGTAACTTGGGTTTTAAACTAAAATTTGACAATATGGGGTGTTTTGCTGGCTCTGTAAGTGTATGCAGTATACATTTTTGCATGGCATGCAGGTTTCTGAGTCAAACCATGTGTTCTCTTTTCCGATGGCCCCTAAAGGAAGTGTGTGCTCTAGAACATCATGAGTAAACAACCCTGCAGGATGCTTGTGTTAAACTTCAATCCAGTTCTGCCTGAGTTTGTCTTATTATAGAAGCTTATCCTGTGCTTCCAAAATGCCATTTTCCAGCCTACCTTTGAGGGCCATAGAGCTTGTTCAGCAGCAGCTAAATGCTAAGCTCACCATTGTGCAGCTGTGTGTACCGAATTTACACTTCAGTTCTGTTGAAAAAGCCCTTCAGTATCAGAAATACTAACTACTGTGCAGCTAGTGACTACAGGTACATGTAAGGCGGGATAGGGAAGGAGGGGACACCTACTGCCTTTCTCCCCACTACCTGCTTGCAAATCGTCTGCGCAGGGAGGGTTTTGGAGAAGCCGGATGTGTCTGTGGGTAGTGGCTTCCCCTTAGAGAACTCAGGCTTCAAGCATCACCTTTCTTCACCTCTATCCCCACCAATTCCTTAAGAAGCTGATCTACAACAACAAGTTAAAAGGACATAAAAGTAGAGCAGAGCAGCCCAAGCATGCAGGAAGCAATCTCTTAACTGACAGGGAGGTAGACAAGTTATGGTATTTTACAGAAAGTGCTTCGTAGACCACCTGGCTCACTTGCTGCATCCAAGTCTGAGCTGCCTTAAGGGATTCATTTAAAAGTCTGATATCAAACCAAACTGTATTCTGCCTGTTCCAGAAACCTTCCTGGAAGTGCCAAGGAGACCCAGTACATTATCCAGACAGCTTTGGCCTCTTAGCAAAGCAGTGCAGAGAGCAGACTTTCTCTTTTTAATCAGTAGAAGTAGTTAAAAGCTTGGTGAAATACCCTCATGGCGCAGTTAAGCTAGAGACAACAGCAGCTGTGAAAAGACTGTGTTAAGAAACAGGATGGTTGTGGTCTGCTGTAAGAAATAATTTTCCTGTTGACTATTTTTTTAAACAGGAAGCTGAAGAACAAAGCAGCATTAGTCTTGGTGCTTTTAATAGGCTTCAGATTTCAAATATTGCGTTTAGAATATGCAGATCAGGAAAGGATCGGGCTTTGTGCAGAGTTTTATGTAACAACTGAGAGCTAGAAATATGGAAGACGGGAATATAACTGAATTCAAGCAGATCCTCTGAATGTGAAACTATTGTTTCTCTGGAAAAGCCCTAAGATGCTCAGTAATGCACCAGAGGACTGATGAGAGCAGGCTGGTCTGTCTGCAGGACTTTGCGAACGCGTGCATTTGCACAGCAGCATGTAGTCTTGGCTTCACACAGTTTCCTCTTTGTCAGTCAGTCCGTCCATCCGCCAGCTTCACCTCTGCTCTGCTCGCTCTCTTGCAGTAACCGGAAAGAGAAACAGTTTCTGCAGTATGGGACAAGAAAACCTGCAAACACTAGAGACAGTAGTAGTGCCTCACGCCACTTCGAACTCCATGTTTTTTCTAGATATTCAGCCAGAGCTAGGAGCGATGTGTCTGACTCCTTTCCAAGCCTTTTCCTCCCTAAAGATTTTACTCAAAATCTATTAAAGTCTTATTTCAGAAAAGCTTTCTTCTGAGGAAGGTAGGTCACCAATTTTTTTTGGGGGGGGGCCACGGGGGGTGTTTATAGCTGTATTCTAATTCTTTTGGAGCATGAACATCTGATGAGATAAATCTGTACTTTCTGTACCATTTTTTACTGTCATAAACATCACAGATCATGTTGGAGCCATTAGAGACTTTGTAGGTCATGACTCACCTCAAGCCCTCACTGCAAATGCCATTTTGTTTCATTCAGCACTTTTTCCTAATGTTCATTTAAACTGTAAAGGGTACTATACTTAGCATGATGTTGATTTGACAGATACTGTGCTGTTACACTTCCCCTTGGTTTCATCAAAAAGCACGTAAGTTGCTTAAAAAAGTAAAAGCTGTGTATTGTAAATAATCCCTGGGGACTTCAGCCATCAGCCTGGGGTTGTCTGGAGAATAATCCGTAATCCTGTTCCCACTGTGTTTACCTGTTGTGGGCAAACGTTATATAAATGATGACAAATGTTACTGAAGCTGGCTCAGGTGCATGGGCCAGCAGAAGGTGAAAGCCCAGGTGAAAGAGTAAAGCACATGCTGAAATGCCACAGCACCATCAGAACAGCCCCAAAGCCCCAACAGGCACAGTTCCAGTGAGCTGGGTGCCAAAATGCCACAAAAAACCCTTGTGACTTAAGAAAAATAGTCTTTGACACTTGGCCTTTCTTTTTTTTGTTGTTTTGTATTTTTGTTGCAATGAAGTTGTACAACCCAGGTGTGACCCTCCTAGGATTGTCTTAGGTTGAAATTTCTGATTGGAGTGTTGAAAAGCAGGAGCCTGGTCTCCAGTAGGGAATATTGTGAAAGGCTGACCTTTAGCAGCCAGGCTTTTCCCTCTGCAGCAGCCTGCATCTGAGAGGCCGGGCTGCCTGCTTGCTCTTCCTCATCAGGGAAAATGCACATAGTGTGACTGTGGGTGCTGCCTCTGAGGAGGAGGAAGGTGAATTCAGATGTGATGATGGAGCTTGGAATCTTCCGAGCAAGCAGGAAGAAAGGAAGAAGCATGAGTCTGTCCTAGAGCTCTGCTGTTTCACCCTACCCATAACAGCATATGTGGGAATCTTTTAGCAACTGAAGGGATTTAACAGGTCAATATCTGACTTTCTGAGTACGGTCTTAAAGTATGGTATCTTCTTGAAGCAAGGGTTGATGGTGCAGCTATGGAACTATCCTGAAGCACTTCCATGGGAAGAAGATTTTTGGATTAAAATCGTACAATTTTGTTAGTGCATTTTTTGCATTGCATGAATTGTGTAAGTGTGCAAAACTGGATGTATATGTCTATGAGTTTATGTGGCAATGGGGATTATGTAAGGAGCCCCTCTTTAAAGATGCAGCTGGTTTCCATACAATTAAATATGAAGCTCTTTTTATTTAGACCTAGAAAATGTAGAAGATAAACCTGTTAGTGCAAGGATCTTTTTTAGGTGAGTAGAACTTTATTTATTAAGATGTGTTAATCTCTGAGTCTTGTGTGTTTGTGTTTTGCTGTTCAGGTTTCTTAGCAAGAGCAGACAGAGCTCAGCCTTCCGCCATGCCTGTGCCTCCCCCTCCAGCTCCCCCTCCACCCCCAACACTAGCCTTGGTAAGTTTTACAGGAGGTAAATGTACCTTATGCACTGTTCTCTACTGCTGCTTGTCACATTGAATAGGATGTCCAGAGATACGGAGGTGTGGATGAGGGTATGCATTGACATTTGGGGAAAGCTCTCCAACATTTTGGTTTTGGTTGATTATTGATCCTATGAGAAAGAGCATCACTTCCACTCCTTTCCAGTGCTCATATGGATGTCACTATCTACTCTGATTCTTCATCCTTCTTTCCCTCCCACACTGGTGGTTTGATCTGGTGGAGGAACAACAGCTTGTCTAAGTCAGGGAAACTGAAGTCTTGGTATCCCCTTGCCTTTCTCCAGACATGTACTCCCACCTTCTCCCTTGTTCTACTCTAGTACTGACATGACCTGAGCTGGAAAAAAATCGATGAAACTACATTGGACCTGATTTAATTTTAAGCTTAAGCTGAAGTAGATCTTGTGTTGTGTTTGGCTTCCCAACAGTCAGTCATCTCATTGACAAGAAGGAAAAGGCTTCTTGAAATGCCATTTTAAAGTACTCAGATATTTTCAGAACCCTAGCTGCTTATACAGATAGAATGGACTGTGCCTCTGGAGAGTCCCTCGTTTTCCACCACAAGTACGCACTCTGTGCTTGGTCCCTCCATGGCAACTCTCTCCAACTTTTAGGAAATCTCTGTAACACTGGTCTGCTAAGTTAGAAAGGTTTTCAGAAAGGGGCATATATATGTTCATGTGTATGTGCATGTATGTGTATGGTTTGGTTTTTTTTTGTTCTTCCTTGAAAAACTGTGTCAACAAAACATAAACTGAAAAGAGAGGACCATTGAGACAAACCTCATGCATCTAAAGGTTTCATTTGGTCTAGATAAAGAGGTCTATACACTGAAGTGGCAATTGCCATTTTGAAATATTTCTATCAAAACTAAAATAGTAAAGGTCCATCTTTCTTCTGATTTACCTAGAATTTGTATTTCACTACAACTTTCAAGAATGCCCATCTTCTTGTGTAATCACATTATGTATGTAATTTGCCATAGATATGCCTTGGCTTTAAAAAATAAGAAATTCTGAATCTTGAGTGTAAAGAACATGAATTCACATGGAAGTATTCAATTTCCAGTGATTAGTGTGGGTTAGAATAGTAGCAGTGTTTGGGGCCTTGAGTCAGTAACAGAGCCAACTACCTTTAACATCGTTCACGAAAATAGACATGGCGTGCTACCCACTCCAGTGCTGTTCAAACTGAAACTGGAGACTCAAGTAACTACCATATTTGAGCAGAACTTTTATCTAGAATTTGAGGTTTATTTTGCCTTCTCATTTATTTTGCAGGCAAATACTGAAAAGCCATCCCTAAGCAGGTCAGAACAAGCAGGGCGAAATGCTCTATTATCTGATATTACCAAAGGAAAAAAGCTCAAGAAGACTGTTACTAATGACAGAAGTGCCCCAATTCTAGACAGTAAGTATGATTCTATATGTTGCAGTATCCATAGGTGTGAATGGTTCTACATATCTGAATGCAGAAAATTATCATCAGATGATCTGCCATGAAAGAAGTAGGTAAAATAAAGTGCCAGTAGTTGGCATGCATAAAAATAAATTCTGTTCATCGTGGAGCAATAGTCAGCTGATAAATCAAGTACTGCTTATTAAATATGAATATTAATTTGTTCGCTTATCCTCATACAGCAGTTTATTTTCGTGTTTGCTTATATCAGAAAACTGTGGAAGTCCTACTAGGAGTTCTGCTGAGGAGCTGCAGCAGATCAGACAAACAAAACCCCAATCAGGACTGAGGAGAGTACAGAGAATAAATTGGAATTTCAGACTCTGCTTTTGCATAAACAATATATGCATAAATGCATGTCTGGCATGACACCATTGGCTTGTTAATGGCCCCAGTACCACTTAAAACAGAATCAGAGCCACAGGCCACAGCTCAACCTGTGTGTCACTGCTGCACATAGTTTTACCATTCCTGGAGTGACTCAGAGGTGTTATCTTTTTGGCTGAGCCTTGTTGCTCAGCCTGCCCAGCAGTACTCTGGCACAAGGCAGTGGCTTCACTTACTTGAATGGAAGTAAGGTTTCCATCCATCTGTGCTGCTGCTGTATCTCACAGAACATCTTGGTAGGTGCCGAGAAGAGGCTGAAAAAGCCCATGTAGCAAAAGTATTGGGGAGACAGAACAGAAACAGGAGAAGTGTGAGGAACACAGTCCTGCTCTGACAGAGGAACAGGATTTATTGCCTAAGGAGAGAATACACTTCTACAGACTGATTAGCAAACGTGGTACACCTCCGTCTACGTTTGGCCATGCAGTTAAAGGCTGGATTGTATTAGGAAGATGATGAGGAAAGCAGGAAATGCCCAGAGGAGTGTGACCAAATAAAAATAATTAAAAAAAAAAAATAGATACAGTCCTGCAATCAGCCAGGTACAGTTTTTAAAGACTTATTATCTCTGAATACAAAGTTACACATTCTAGCTATTGTAATGAGCTGGAGGGGATTAAAGGAGGGGGTAAAGAGTAAGATAAAAATTATGCAGCCTATTATCTTGTTTACATGAATTAACAAATCATGATGAAAGACTAAATCATAGTAGCAGCATTTCTCCAGAGGTTCACACCCTATGTGAGTCAGAGCTGAACTGAGTTGACGTGCTTGAGAAGGATGATGTGAAACATGCATCCATGGACACACTCTTCCTCCTTTTTTCTTGGGAGGATTTTTAGTTTTAATAACTGTGAAGTCAGTGAAATTATTACCAACCCAAAGTTCCAGAAATCAAGATTCCAAGAGATAAAGCCATTGATCCTCATTCATGCAGCCCATCACCTGAGAGCTGATCTCCACAGATATCCCAACCTCTGGGCCTGCTCATTTGGTGGTGATGCTCTGAATAGGGCTTTTCTCTGTATTGGTAGTTGAGGAAACACTTTCATTTTACTTTTGGCAACTCAGTGTTGTCACAGCAGAAATACTGACATCAGAGAGAAACAGGAGAGAAAGTGAAGCTGATAAAATAATTCCTGCCTATTGGAAACATTAACAGCTAATGATCCTGTCACTGCATTTCTGAATCTACAGAAAAGTAATCAGAAATAGGATCTCTTTCCCTACTAAGCTTTGTTTAGATAAGTAGATATGTTGCAACATCTGCAATAATGAGAGATATGAGATGCATTCCCAGAAGTGACCACCAGACACACCTTCAAGAGAAAGGACCCTATGTCTCCCTCCTTCCTTCCTTATTTGCCATGAGATTGCCCTGTTTCTGCTTATGGAGAAGTGTAGGGCAAGGATAATAGAACAGAAGTACAAAGAAACAGAAGGAAGCTACTAAGATCATAACAAAGACAACATGATATTCTAGAGGTCCCATCCATGCTCAATTCCAAATTCTCCACAGCGATTTTATCTGCTTTCTAGTCCAGAGCAGACTAAGGAATGTGATGGCTTAATAAAACACAGATGCTATGGTTATCACACCACCTCTGACACCGTGCAATAGTGGTGGTGATGGTAGCTGTGATCATCTAAACCTTGTGTATTTTGAAAGCTCGTTCATTTTTTCTCCAGCTACAAGCATTGCTCTAATGGAAGAGATGACTTTTCAGGATCCGTCTTGCTTCACTAACATGGAGGATTTTTTTTTTTTCCAACAGAACCCAAAGGACCTGGTGGAGGGGGCAGCGGTAGCTTTGGAGGAGGTGGCGGCGGCAGTGGTGGGGGTTTTGGTGGTGGCAGCGGTGGTGGCTTCGGTGGCGGTGGACCACCTGGCCTTGGAGGCCTTTTTCAAGCAGGAATGCCAAAGCTCAGATCTGCTGCGAGTCGAGATGCTGGTAAGAGAGACCTTGCAGTTCCAGTGTGGAAAAAAAAAAAAATCGCATTGCTTAAAACCTTCATAGCATAGCAATATAAATTACCTGCTGGGATTGAAAAAGCCATCAAATATCTTAGACTCTTAGGAAATGTAATTTTCAGCTTGAATCTTGTTTTATTCTTACTGTTAGGTTTTATGAGGGAGAGGTGGGACTCCCTTTCTACCCATCCTCTTAGTTACTGATGAAAACTAAAGATCTTGGCAGTGCTGAATTGCTGCTTGCAAAGTATAGTCAGGCAGACTAGGTCCTGCCTCAGCTGTTGGTGTGCAGGACAACAGGGGAACGTAGGAGGATCCAGGCTAATTCTTTCTTGTGCACTAGGAAAAAGGATCTATTTTCCAAACGGAAAGTACATCTGCATCAGCTCCACAGCAGTGTGATTTGCCACTTAGGGAGTGAACGAGGCGTCCCAGCTGGCTGGTACACACACTGCAGTTGGAGGCTTGTCTGGGGCAGGCACTGTACTTCTGGCTGACAAAACAGCTGCCCAGAGCCTCATGCCTCTTGAAAAGAAGGACATCCAGGCCAGTGAGTTTTGTAAGTTTAAGGACAGAGGATTTCGTGCTTGTTGAAGAACAACTGTGTAATGGGGGTTGTAGGGTGTTACAGACATTACATATTTTATAGCCTAACATAATTTTTCAGCACACGTACAAAACAGGCTCTCGGAGCTGGTATTTTCTATTGTGTCACAGTCTATTTTGGGAACTTGTATTAACACAAAAGTTCCTGGCATCACAGAACAGTACTTCTTCAACTGCAGGGCCTGCTGCCATCTTCCTGATGTGCACAACTACATCCTTAGATAACAGCTACTAGAAAGGGCTGAAAAGAGCCTTTTGCCGGACTGCTGTTGTTCAATATAATTTAAAACCTAACATTTCTTTGCTCTCAGGTTGATGGTATCCAGTACTTGTTCTTTACCATTTCTTCCCTCCCTGTGTCATTGCTGGCTGTAATGGCTATATCACTTGTGTTTCTTTCCAGACACTTAAGTCGTCCCTCAAAAGCAGTATCAGGCTGTAACCTGCTATTGGAGTGGTTCCCCAGTGCTGCCGGGGTCGATGCTGAGCCCCAGGGCTGGTGTGCCCCGTGCCGGGCTGCTCCCCAGCCGCTCTCAGTGCCTCGGGACATGGCCCGTGCGGCACCGCAGTGCCGCTCCGACGGCGCTCATGCCCCTCTCCTGTGTCCGCAGATTCCGGGGGAGGCCGCCCGCCCGCTCTGCCGCCCGGAGGCCGCTCCGCCGCCGCCAA
>VXAY01000371.1:3009789-3030456 GCA_013399855.1 Oxyruncus cristatus | reverse complement strand
GGGGCCGCTCCGGACCGCTGCCCCCGCCGCCCAGCGAGAGGCCGCCGCCGCCCGTCAGGGACCCGCCCGGCCGCTCAGGTAGGGAGGAGCAGGTGGGCCCGCGGGACCAGGCGAGGGTTCTTTGGCCGTGCACGCACCGGCTTCACACGGGTGACAAACACATCCCGGGATGGCACCCGTGTGAGGCACTAGGAATTCTGCAGTTGGAAGCGAGGGTTTATGGGCATCCCGATGGCTTAAGGAAAGTCACAGTGCATCACTAACATGCTCACGTGTACTTTTGCAGATCTTGGTAACTTTCGTTATAATTACTGTAACTGAAAAGGGTTGCCAATGGGATTTCCCCATTAAATTTTTTGATGCAGTGAAGCTGTTTTACCTGGCTTCTGGTGGGTGACAGCATTTGCCTTCCTGAGTCAACCAGTGTGAGTTAATGGTGGCGTTCTCATGAATGGAGGTTTGTGAAACCTGACCTTCTACGTGCTGGGAGGCACAAACATAGCCAAATACAAATTATTTTAATAAAAGACCTAGCCAACACTTGTTAAATATAATAGCAGTTGTTACAGTGTGAATAAATTGTTACTTACCATATGTAGATATCAAATTTGAAAGTAGAATTGTCTCCTTTATTTCATAACATACTTTGTCCTCTGTGACAACTATTGTTCATAACTTTTAAGAATTGCACATCATAACTCAGGTCTGTAGTACCTGATGGTTCTCCCTTTTGAGATGAGAGAATTTAGTCACAGCCAGGCCCTGCAACATCATGAGGAGAAAAGCATTGCCCAGGAGATAATGCTGGGAAGCTCAGTAGAGTTCCCTTTCATTTCATCCTTTGGAACAGAAGTTTGAAATCATCTGGAACCCACCCAGTCCTACACAGTATTAACGAATGTCATGGAAGCTCCCACTGGTGACAGCCATCTGTGTTCCTTTCCAACTCCTTGAACCAGCCTGAATCTGCAGTAGCACAGCACCTGCCATGGCTGTGCAGCTACAGAAAATACTGACCTTGAAACCATGCTTTGTGGAGCTGGTTGCCAGCCCAAAGAATGGCACGATGCTAGTGCAGCCTGCAGTAAATAAATCTGAGAAATCCTGACACAATTGACTGTGAGGATGGAAAGTTGCAGAGAAAGTCTTCCAAGAAGTTGTTCCATGATGGCCTCAGCTTCCATTGGTGCTTTCCTGGTTGACTCTTTTCTGAAGCAGATGCTTTTAGCAAACCTGCACTACCTTTCTGCTGGCTTAATAAGTAGAAGGAAGTTGTAGCAATAAATTATAAATACAGCTATTTTGCAGTAGTTCAATATAGATGATGGAGTTTAGCTAGGTTTAGAGAGAGAGCAAGCAAAACTATGCTGAAAATTGCTAAATGCTTCTCATTCTTAGAAGCCATTCCCTGAAGGCAAACTTGAGTAATATGTAAAATAAGAAGGGGGGGGGAAATCCACAAAGTACAGCATGTTTCTTGAAAGATGTTTCAATGCTTGTTGCTGGAGATACAGTATCTGCTCTTTTTTAAAATGCGTGTCTGTAGATAGGTTTCATCAGGACAGGGAAGCATTCCATAAAAATGAACATAATTGTCAGTTGCCCAACTGTGCTAAATGGAGGTAACAAGACTTTGAACATGCGTAGCCCTCCACACCCTCTACTTCACCTCCTTGTGTCCTAACCATGGGTACCTCTCCCCTTGGCAGCAGCAGCTTTCTTGTCTTTATTTACTTTTCTTATAGAAGCACCCTTCCCCTGCCCTCAGGTCAGCCCTGGTCCTGTATTACGTGGGCTGTGCCTTTGTATTTGACCTGTCATGTCACTGTGCCAGTTACTCAGATACACAAACACTGGAAATGGCAGACTGTGTGTGAGGTCTGTTTGCAGTTTAGAGGGAGATGGATATGCTCCAACTACCGAAAAACCTGTCATGCAGCTCATGTGTTTATAAATGAGTGAGCTGATGTGATGCAGCTTAATGCTGCCATTCCTGGGCTGAACTCCCCTGTGTGCCACCACAGACCCAGGCTGTGACACCCAGAGGGGACCACCCCTGTGGACAAAGAGCCTCCATGAGTAGCAGATGTCTTCTACATGTCCTTTTGCCTTGCAATGATACACAGAAAGGAAATGGGTTATGGTTTGGACCTCCACAACACCCTGAATTCCAGCTGTAACTTCTGCTTGTTGTGGCCACCGTTAAGTTAGAGTGGTTTAAAAGTTGCTTCAAGGACCAGCACTTCTACAGAGGTCTCTGTAGCTGAGGGTGATGGGAATATGGACACTGTGGTGTATTTATATTTAGATATACCCTGCTCCCCTGAGCTGTACTCTTCAAATCACCACTAACTCCCTAGGGAGCCCTGGAGAGCAGGGAAGTGGGTGCTGAGGGCCATTATCCCTTGGGGCCAAGGGCCCTAAGACAGCCCTTGGCCCCCTCCGTCTCTGTTTGGTTCCTGGGAGGCCTTGGGATGCAGGCAGCGGCTTGCCAGGGGCAGAATAACCCCTGGTGCTAACAGCATTTGTGTGCTTGCCTCTTTTCTTGCTGTAGGCCCCCTCCCACCACCTCCTCCCATAAGCAGGAATGGAAGCACTTCAAGGGCTTTGCCCGCTACTCCCCAGCTGCCTTCCCGGGCAGGGCTGGACAGCCCGAGAGGTGGACCCCGACCTCCGCTTCCCCCCGACCGGCCGGGTTCGGCAGCGCCACCGCCGCCGCCACCGCCCTCATCAGCTGTCAGAAATGGCTTCCAGGATCCAGGTGATGGTAAGCCGTCCTCACTGTTGTTTGCCTTTGATAGAAAGGGTGTACTATTTTGGCCTCAATGTGTCAAAAAAGGTTTGGGATAGAAACTTTGTTTCTAGTGCTGACCTTTGACTTCTGACCAACAGAAGTATCACTGGGGTCTCAATCAACCCTGCCGAGTAAGAATCGGGTAAATATGCCATACATAGAGCAGAACTGCAAAGTCATCAATACAGTCTCCAAAATAACCCTTTCAGAAATACCCTGAAAAAAAAAGAAGGGGATTGTTTCAACTCTGCTAGGAGTTCAAGCCATAGCTACACTGACATTTTGATGTCAGAATAAGTTAGATGACTCAAAGATGAAAGCTGAAAGACAGATGAGGGAAGAGATTGTCAGAATATTGCTGAAAATGTCAAGTATCTATTTCTGTTAGTGTTTATTGAAAAGATGAAGTCCAAGACTGCTGTGTTTTATAGATTTGTCATGCTTTTCTTTTTAATTGTTTTCTATTTGCATAGAACAGATAAATCCTTCAGCTAATTATAGGAGGACAAAATTGGTATTTCTGATGTTTATAAGGTTAGAAAAAGCAAACAAAAAATAAAACTGTAACTCACGCTTTTGAAACATCTTCACACATCAGATAAGGCAGGTGGGTCACAGACGCATTTTTTCCTACACAAGTCATTTGCAGGGTTCAGAACCTGCAGCTCCTTTACACACTGATTTCTGATTGCAACCATTGGGAGTAGACAGAAAAACTGGATCCCAGCAAATAACCACGCGTACTAATGCCAGGTGAAACTTACTCAGCTGTTCATTACATTATGCAATAAAAATATAACAATATTGCAAAAAAGTTGTGGTTAAAAAGTCCTGAAGCAAGCAAGTGAAGAAGTTACAAAGTTTAAGATAGCCCACACTTCCTTAGGCCTTCAGATTCAAAACAGAGCTCTTTGAACATTTCCTATTATTTTAATGAAGAAACTTGTCAGCTTGCTTTATTCCTTAGAATCCTATAGACTCCGGAACTACAGCAACAGGGCCCATGTAGTCTAAAGACATATAATTGCAACTGCTGTATTTTTCTGTTTTTGACACTAGTTACATACAGGAATCTCTGTCATCAATTTTATCAAAATGGCCCACAATTTTCTTTTACCAGTATAAATATTAAGAAAGAAAAACACTGCTTATAGGAGATGCTTTTGAGCTCTGTATATCAATGACATATGAGTATCAGAAAATTTTATACCAGCAACAAAATACTGTTCTGAAGTAGAAGACACTATGCAGTTCTGGTAGCACAAATATGTGTGTGTGTGTGTGTGTTAAAAGCAGATCTATTATACGTGGAAGAGAGCGTAAGACTTATTTCATTATAAGTGGAATTACGGCAATTTTCCTGATCTGTGATTTTGCATTAAACTGGCTAAGTGATCAGTTACAGTTAATAAGAATTTTCATTCTCAAAGTAAGCTAAAGCATCTTCTTCTCTGACTTGCTAACAGAATGCTGGTTCAAAACTCAGCTATGTAAGCATTTTGTAATATAAAAGATGCATTAAACATGATGTTAATGTCAATTTACTTTCCTAAGCTGTGTCAGAAAACTAATGAGTAAATTGCTTGGGATTTTTTTCAGATGAATGGGAAAGCAGATTTTCTTTTCATCCTCTATCTGATTTGCCACCTCCAGAGCCATATGTACCCATGAACAGAAGTTATCCCAGTAAACTAGCAAGAAATGAAAGTAGAGGTAAGTTTATTTCACCTCTGCTGTTGGAATTTCAATGTATTATCCTCAAAAAAATGTGGATGGGGAAGAGACTGGATTCTGAGGTTTCAAGACTTCTGAGGCTAACAATCTGGTCACCCTTCTTCACCACACAGGAAAAACTAAATGCAGGTTTGCAGGCACAAACCCTCTTAAACTTGTATTTTAGGGGGAAATTGTTTGTCTTCTGAGTTGAAACATATACTGTAAGCGACCAGCCCTGCCAGTATAGTCAGCCCTTCTGCTATAGGCAGCCAGAACCACAAAATCCCCTAGGACTTCCTCCTCATTTCCTATCTAAATTCATGCACAACTTGTTTATTCTTGTGTCAGCATCATCCCTGAGTTTAGTTTTCCTCTCTTCTTGTGTGTTAAACTCCTAGTATTTTTCAAGACAACGGTCATATCCTCCTCTCAGTTTTTGTTTTGTTGGGCTGATTAAATGTAGATGTACTATACTCTGCTTCCAAGCTATGTTCTCTGATCATCGGGGCTGCTTATGTATACATTTCAGTTTGATTTTGTCTTTTCCAGTCAGAATGACATGCTGTTCCAGTTCAGGTTTCAAACATGTCTTCTACAGCAGCACAAATGTTTCCTGTCTTCATTAGTGGTATTTTGCCTGATACACCCAAGGATCAATTTACTTCTTTTGCAACCCGTGACCTTGGTGGCTCATAGTTATCCTGTAATCACCTGTACACTCAGATGTTTCTCTCCTGTTTCCAAATGATGAGTTTTTGGTTTGAAGTAGAAATTCCTCTTAGTCTCTGACCCTTCACTATGCCCTGTTAGCTTTCATCCCATTTGTATTACTCCACAAAGAGAGGCAAACTAACATATGCATTTTTTTGTATTTTCTTTCATGAGTTTGCCATGAAAATCATCATATAGGGAAAACCATTAAGAGCTCTAAAATGTTACTGTGTTTAGAGCTTGCCACTTCTCACTGAAATTTGCATGTGTTGCAAGTAGCACTGAGAAGGTATGTGTTTGCATAAATTAGTGAAGCTAGCAAGAACTATCAATCTGTTTTAGGAAGGAGAAAAAGATTGAAATACATGTGAAATACTTTCCAGGCATTTGGGGATAACATTAGTTAAAAACTTCATTTTACAGTTCTGATGTTGTTTAATAAACTAATTAGAAACTCTACAAAGATATTTTTTATTTTTAAATGGCCAGGCAAGGAAAGCAGTAGGTCCTCATCAGTTACTGAATTAGTTGCTTGGATGTAAACTCCCACTACAAAAGAAGGAGTATTCCAGGAAGAGTAACACAAAAAACCTTCCTTTCTCTTTTAGGTGGCTCTGTCCGAAAAGAAAGAGGTGCCCCCCCGCTCCCGCCTATACCAAGGTGAAATGGGTTCTGGCCCATCTTTTAGCAACATCTGTTTTCAAGTTTCCTTCGAGTCAGCTCTGCTGTCCACATCATTGGAAAGTTGTCTGTCTTGATTTATTTCCACTTTTGGCTTGTCAGCTGGAACAAACTTCAGTCTCTATTACAGAAGTAATAGATGCGGCTTAGGAACTATAGTTGCTCAAAGCTATGAATTTTATTTGCTTATACTGCAGGCGTTTTGTGGACATACACAACATACATGCACCATGCTCACTGTGTCCAACCCTGTCCCCTGGAGAGCTCCATGGGAAGCCTGGCTTTGAATTTGATAGAGTTTAAACAAAGCTGTTTCATTCACTTTGGGTCCAGTGGCTATATTATTTGAATCATAAAGTATTTTGTGTTTAAAAAAACAGTTGCTGGGGCAAAACATGTAACCAGGAGTCCCTTGGATCCTTCTTTGCATGCCTGACTTGGCCCATCTGCTTCTGCAGCTATAGACCTACTACATGATGACCAAGAGTTCGTCCTTGACTTTTTCACTTCAGCTTAGCCAAGGAAATCTTAAACAGTACGTAGCACATCTTGCCTCAAGGGTGGAGTATATCTGGCCTTGTTTTCATCTGCAGAGAATCTTCCAAAGAAAAGCACAAGTGAAGAATTCATCAGCATAAAATATATATATAGTTGGGGTTTTTTTAATCCCTCTTTCCTAGTTTTTTAATAGTGTTATGCTTCCAGTGACCGAATTCTTTCCTACTCTGATGTGGACCAATCCAGAGTCATCCGTGTCCCGGATTACTGTAATACCCTCTGCCTGATGCTGCGTGCAAAGAGTCCTCAGAAAGTAGTCCTCCTTTAAAGAATCACTAATATCAGTGCTCCACAGACTGCTTCCCAGTTGTTTCTTTGGTACAATTAAATGATGGGTTTTGACTTACGAAGCTTCCTGAGACTTAGGTCACAAGTCTCAGAGAGCTTGTATTTGGCTTGCATTACAGCAGAGCAGCTGAGGTCAAAAATGTGAAAGCCCTTTGGTGTAGTGAATGGGGCCTGGGGTTTGTGCATTCAAGTGGAAGCGTCCAGAATTTGCTGTCTGCACTGGTTCAAGAGAAATGGGAAGATATGGTCTTCTGAGTTTGCTATGAATCCTGTCCTTTCAAACTGTGCTGAGAGGATTCTCCACAGAAAGCTGCAGCACTTACATTAATAGAAGAGAGAGTGAAGTGTTCTAACATTGTGACAAGTGGTTAATGTGTTTAATGGCTTCTGAATTTTGTATATGAGGAAGAGTTCATTGTATGACTGAATTTTACAAGTGGATCTAAACACATATAAAATGCCTTTGGAAATTAGAGGAAGATTATAATTCTGGATTTGAAATATTGCTGAATGAAACATTGCTCTTTGTTAATTGGGCCTCCGAAGGTTAGCTCTGAAAAATTTCTCCTAAGTCTCAGTATGTTTCTTCAAAGTGTTCCTTGGGAGCCCTACCAAGCCTGTGTCAGCAGCCATGCTTCCCTGGGTGTTGCTCAAAAAAATCCAAACCCCATAAAAACTAGTCATGCAGGTTAAGAAAATGTTTCTCTAGCATGGGAGACATGATCCTAAGTACACTCTGCAGCTAGAATGAGGTGAATCCTTGAAAACCTAGAGAATTTAGCCAGAGGACCCCACTGCATTGTCTGTGCATAGGGCTTTTTGCTCTTTTTGTAAGCGTGGAGGGGCAGATCCCCTTTCTGCCTGACAGCCTGGACAGACATATTGAAGGGGATGAGACAGAGTTGGATTTGGCCAGATCAAATTTAATTTGTTCTTTCCAGTGTTTGTTTACAAAATCTTGTTAGCTGTGATAGGGTTTGATTATGTACCTGTTTTTTACATTTTTATATCTAATGACCTATTTTAAGTTACTGTTTATGGTCCTGAACCTGCAATTAAATGCGCAGGCGCAGGGATGTATCTACATCTAATTGCAGGATCGTGGCTGTAAGAGTTCCTTAAACAGATACTAGTGGGACCTCCGTGTGACAGGTGCACCTTGGGATCAAACCTAGCGCAATATTGAATTTGTGTATGTATTTTATGGATGTCACTTAAACGAAGTGCCTGTCTCTTTGGGATATTATTGTGTGAATAGAAGTCCAAATAGAAGATTTTTAGGGTAATAACTTAAAGGATAAATTATCGTACTCATGTTTTTAAACTGAAGCACTTAAAACTTTCTAAGGGACAACGTTTTGAATTCAAGAATACGGTGTTTTCAGTACCTTGACCTGCCAAATCTTTATGAATATCCAAATAGCTATGCAGCCAAAAAAACCCCTCAACCCTCCAGAAACTATACCTTTTTTGAAACTTACCTGCTTCCAACTTGATTGTTTTACTTTGGTAAGTCAATGAAAATGCTGCCCATTGTTCTGCCAACTCTCTGTATCATTCAAATATATTGTATTTGATCTTTTCAGCAAGGTTTTCTTACCAGAAATCTGGACCACTACCAAAGGCTTGGAAAATCAGCTTCAGTGTCACTTTAAAATGTGCTATGTAAAAGGCCCTCATTTAACAAGCCAAAACACCTGAGCTGCCTAGGTTTTAGCGATTCCTTCTAGAAATCTCTTCAGAATGGATGTTTGGCATACATGTAAAATAGCTTAACACTGCAGAAAGAGGCATTTTTGTTCACCTAACAACAACTTTTCCATTTATATCTTCTGCTATAAATGTCCCTAGGTATATTCCAGAACAATGCAGCATTTTATCATTCAATATATTGCTTCATATATCAGTAGATATTTACAATATGATCAGTATTAAAGTATTTATTTCACTATGAAGTGTTAAAAAAGAACAATACGAAACAGATTGAATCCATGGTGCCTTATGACTTTTTTAGTCAAGTTTTCTATGTCTCACTAGAAAAATGAACAGACGTTGCTCTTCCAAGTCCCGACGTAAATAGAGTGGACAGTAGCGTTCTACAGCGCTTGACCAGGCGCTGCTGTTACGTGCCCAATCGGCTCGCTCCGGGTGGAGCTCAGTGTGTAGGTGAGGTGTGTGTGGGCACTGGTTAGCTTCACAGTCAGTTGTTGGTATTGCTCTGAAAACTTAACTCTTCCGCAAAACCAGTGTCTGAGGCTGCTGTCCACACAGCCCAGCTGACTTCAGTGTGGTTGCATAGGTTATTGCAGGACTAAATTTGATTCACTGCTTGCATATAAGATTTGCTGGGTTTGTTTCAATGGCATTGAATTATAAACCTTCACACCTCAAACTATCTTCTTATATTATCACTAAGACTCATACTGTGTTACAATGACCATGGATGTTCATTTTTGTTTAATTCAACTCAGTAAATAAAATGAGAATGACTTTTATGCCATGTGAAAATAATTTCTCCTCTATATTTTTGGAAGAAAAGCATACGTTATGTTTGTTACGACTTTCTGCACCAACCATTGAGAGAAGAGATCACAGTGATTAATGTTCAAGTTATTAAAGGAAACTGAGCTTGTGATTCAGGAAGCATATATTTCTGTAAGTGAAACAAATAAGGTCACAAAGTTCTTGTTTAGAAGCCATCATTTCCCAACACTAAAAGAATCATAAGAATAATTTTTTGTCTGCAAGACTGAACTGTTAAAGAAGTTCCTTAAATTGCCACTCAAAAAACTGGACAGTAGTTACTCCTTCCAGCAACAACTGTTTACATGACTCTTACAGAAGTAGATCTGCCTTGGAACAGAGAATGAAGGAACTAAACTGCTATCATGCTTTACATATATTGTAACAATTTTCTGTGCAGAAGTATGGAAATAGAAAGGGTACTTTTTGCCTTGGAAGCAAAGAATGAAGTTGAATGATCAAACTGAGATTATTTCAAGCAGAATGTCAAATGTTGAGAGACCTAGAGAGGGCCCCTCAGCCACAGGACGCTGGAAAAGAGAAGATTGGTCACAGAAATAAAAAACAATTGGCTGAATGTTGTTATCAATACTAGAGTAAAAATTACGATATAAAATGTGCATGTATGTAGTACCACGTCACGGTAGTGTGAACACCCTGGTCTCACAGTCAGGTGCAAACAACTTGTTATGGCGGTACATTGACTCTATGTAACATATATTGTATGAACTTTAATCTTTCTAACAGTATTCACCAGAAAATAAGGAGAATCTCTCACCTAAGGTATCCAGAAGCACATTAAGTTAAGTTCATGGAATGGTTCTTCATGTACATCGGGAGAACACGGGGATCTCGCAGCCTGTAAGATGGATGTGACTGGACCATTCAGTTAAAATGTAAACCTGGAGCATTGGCAAAAAGGGGAGTGTTGGAGTCACTCAGCCAGAAGCAGGGCACATGTATATGGTCTCAGTGAGTGAGTATGCAGCAGGTAGGTATGCAGACGAAAAGAGAAAAATGGAAACCGCATGTCTTACAAAAGGGAGTAGCCCTTCAGGATGCTGCCATTTTGAAATACAGTATGTCTGTAATAAATGTTCTTTAGTGTAAACTAATGCATGCAGAGGAAGACATCTAAATTTGGACTTCCAAAGCCACATGAGAGAGAGAAACATAAAACATAGGCTGAGCAGAAAGTAACATGTTTTTATCAGATGCTTAAAGTTTGAGCTTTTTATAAAATATTAATCTAGTTCTGTGAATTTTTTTTGCTTAACATTTATTTTGTAAGTGATTTTTTCTCCCTATTTTTCTGTTCTATACCAAATAAATTTTACTTTTATTATAATTGGTGTTGCAGACTGTTACATTGAGAATAACCACAGTTGCTTCTTCGACAAAAGCACACACTGGCTTTAGCAGGAGCATAGCAGTGAACCTGGCAGGAGCTGGGTTGAGCTGTTCTCCTCCCCTCCTGCCTGCCATTGCACAGCAGCACAACAATAATGCTCAGAGGACTTTGGTCCTACATACAATGAAGATTAGACACCTGCAGATAAGGAGAAATAATGAGTTTACTTTAGGATAAAGAATCGAAAATCAGTGGTCAGTGATGCTGTACTTGTAGGTGGCTGTTGGGTGAGCTGTGGGCATTGGCTCTTGGCCAGGCAAGCTAGGTACTTGCCATGGGGAGATGACGTGGAAAATCACTCTAGTTAAGTGTAGACTCTTGTTCATCATGTCTCCACTCACTAGGCAGAAAGCTGCCAGAGAATGTCAAACAAATGAAACCTTCCTTTTGACTTTGGAGACCTGTTCTTGATCATGGGTGCAAACCTTTTCAGATCATTTGGACCATGTTCATCAGAAATACAGAAGTCCAAAAGAGGCTCAAGTTCAGACTGCACGTCATTTAAAACCCTGAGTTAAAAAGCTCTGTGCTGTAATGCATCTATCTTGCAAAGACTGAAGCCTCAGGCTTACTCTTACACAGGTAGTGGATCCCTTGACATCTCTGTGGGCTGCTTGTTGATGTGCTCATTTTACAGACTGACTGGGACAGACACAATTTTCTTAAAAGACACTCATGTAGCCCAGAAGCCCAGCGGTCCCAGTGCCTGGGCTGTACAAATAGAGAAACTATGATGGAGGGCAGAGGGTGGAAGCTGGTGAGCTGTAAAGGAGCTGGCTCAGCAGGCTGAGACCTTTGTTTGCAGATCTCATTGGCAGTAGCCTTGAATGAGGACACGGAGATATGTAACGATCAGGTCGTAGGACTGTTTTCCAAAGGAAATATGGTTCTTTCTGGTTTTCAAGAAATTAAACTACTTGCTTGACTTCAGGAAGAAGGAACTGAACTGAGCATGCTGTGACCTTGTCATAACCACAATATAGTCGTTCCTCCATTTAACTCAAAAAAAGCTGTTGATTTAAAAGAAACCCAGAGACTACACTGTAAAACATTTCTGACTGCTCCCTGCAGTTGCAGGAAGGCTCATGTGTTGCACACAGCACACATAGAAATATGCAACTCCTTTGATCACGGTTCAACAATTTCCAATGACCTTCCTGCCTCCTATGCACAAGCTGTTCCTTTCTGCCCTCTCACCCAGTCTGACTCCATTTTACACTGAATATACTAAATTAGTCCCAGCAAATTACTGATTTGGGGGGCTAAATATTGGCCCATACATTCCTGTGCAACAATTGATGTATTCTTTAGGTTAATTAATGAAATAGATCAAGAGCTGCATTGGCAATCAGGCTCTTAACCTATCTAAAAACTTCAACAGCAGTCCAGGTACAGAAACAATTCTGAGGAAAGGATGACTAACACAAAAATATTTGATTAAACAGAGAGAATAATCTGGGTGGCTGCTGCTAACACTACTTTGTGTCCAACATCTGTCTACTGAATAGTAACATCAGATAACCTCTTCTTTAATCCTAAAACACATTTATGGCTTAAGATATATGACTTCTGCAAAAGCTACATTCAAAATGTAAAATAGAAGTCTTTCCTGAATGTTGTCTATGTGATACTGCCAAGCTTTCTACTGCAGTGCAATAGGGCTCTTCACTCTTTTTTTTTCCCTGCAAACAACAAAGTTATTTCTTCGAGAGTGCTGGGATTTAGCCTGCGTAAATACCGTTCTCATTTTCAATATCAGACTGCTCTTGTTATTTATTTTCTTTTTCCTCTTTTTTTCTTTTTTGCTAGAATACAGGAGAAATCTCTGCCTAAGCACCTCCAAGTTAAAGGTAGGCGGAAGGGCTGAGCACAGAGACGTTGGTTGCTGTGCATCCTTTTTTCTCTGAAACAGGAACCAGTGATCTCTCCTGCAGTCGGGACAGGGCTTTATCACTGTCTGACTCCCTTCCAAAAGGGGACCACTTTGGCTATCTTTTGCATTTACCTGTGTGCAAAAATCGTCTCCAAGCTTGTGTGAATGCTGTACACGATAAGGCATGTAACCAGTTCCCTTCTGAAAATGTTTTTGTGTTCACGAAAAGATGAGCGTTTAGTCTGTGGGTGTTGGGTGTTACCCAACTTGAAGGAAGCATTCACATATACAGGGCTGTGAAAATGAGTCATTCCTGTCCTTCTCCATTCTAGCAGAAATTTTAGTAAATTCAGAATTACTGGTGAGCCCTTGCGTGCCCTGTGGAGCAGCAGAGCCCCTGCGTCTGAAGGCTGAGTGCTCCCAAGGTGTGAGAGCAAAATGCAGGTGGAGCAGTCAGAGCACTTGTGAAGAGAGCAAGGTAAAGGCTGTGGGTGAAAGGCCAGACTTAAACCCCAGCCTCTGTTGTATGTATAGTTCATACTGGAACTACCAAACCTTGTAAATGTTATTTGCGCTGTTTGTGAGAGATTGCAAAGCCCGTCAGTACTTTCCGTGCTGTCTCAACACCAGCCCTCACTGCAGACTGCTCAAATCCTTCTGTTGAGTTTTTTTTCCCCTCCCTACTTGAAACAGAAACTTTCACTTCTGCTATTTGACAAGGAGCTTGAGTTACTTATGAAATCTGGGAACCTTTGTTTGAAAACATAAAGATATCTGTTATTTTCCTCTAATTATATAGTTTCATCTCCTAAACAGTGCCTGCAGGACTGCTGCTGGCCACTTGTGAGCAAGGGGAGAAATTGTAAATATATGTTTTAGCTGCAAACATGTGTAATGTAAATCCTAGTACAAGCATGCACCAGAAAATGAGAAGCCTTGTTCGTTTGTGTTTGTGTTTAACTAAGCAGGTGGGAATAGGTGCGAGGCACCCCCAGCCTTGGAATTCTCTTTGTGCTGCAGATGCTCATTCCCAAACCACCTTTGCTGCTGCAGGGCCGACGCGGATGTGAGCTCCGGGTGCGGCCGCTCACCTTCTCCTGCCCTGCCCGCCCGCTCCCTGTTCCCGGCTCCCTGTTCTCTGTTCCCGGTTCCCCGTTCCCGGTTGCCGGCCCTCGGCCGTGTGCGGCGGCGGCCGCCAGGTGCCGCTCCCGGCTGCGCTGCTGCCCCCGCGCCGTCCCGCCGGGAGGATCCCGGGAGCCGTGTGGGAACGTGGGGACGGTGCTGTCAGCCGGGAGTGTTCACCGCCGTTCCACCGCCTGTAGGATCAGCAACTCATAGCCTCTGCTCCTCGAGCTTAAGTACCCACAACGGAGCAGCCTGGCCCACTGGCAGGTGTCCCTGCCCATGGCCGGGGGGAACTCGGTGGTCTTTGAGGCCCCTTCCGACTCAAACCGTTCTATGATTATACGATAAGGGAACGCAGAGTTCAGCATTTTAGGAACGCTACACGCTGTTGGCACAGCAGCGACTTCACTCCAGGTGCATCCGGCCTGACTCTCCGTGCAGTTACACAGCTCTTAGGCAAGTCAAATTCCAGTATTGGCTTAAAAATGATGCAACAGGAAAACACACCTGATTCTACATTCAGTTCAACAGAAAGCAGCATGCTAGTCGATGTAAACAAATAAAGTCTTTAGCTAATAAAGTTTAAGTGCAGCTGGAGAAGGTGATAAGCATTAAAACAAAATACCTTTTCTGTAATTGAAAATGCCAAGAGGAAGTAACAGAGAGCTGTAAGAAAGCTATTCGGAAAATACTGCAGTCTTAAAACCAATATTTACTCAAATATTTAACAGAAGAAATAAATTTCTCTGTATTGTAAGACAAAGAAATAGCAGTCTGGAGATACATAGGAAATTAAAATATTTGCCACAAATTTAAATGAAATGGAAAATTGCTGAACATACCGAGGAAAAGGTGCAGTAGCTTTCTGCAGAAGAATTCAGGAAGAAGAGTTTGTTCATACAGTCCTGTGACACAGCAGCAGAAAGGATTGAGTGGTGAAATGAATAATAAATAAAAAACCAAAAAACTATTTCTACCACATTTCTACCACAGGAGACAATAACACTGCAATCAATACATTTCTTGGACAACATTTAAACTGTATTTGTGTAAGTAATAAATAGTGGCTTGAAAATGGGATATGGTGTGATCACAAATGGAAACTTAGTAACTGGAAAAGGTTTATAGAGATTTGGGTCATATTCTGAAAATATTTCCAAAGCTTTTGATTTGTGATAACAAAATTGGGTTTGTGGTTTATTTGTTTATTTGGGGGAGGGAGCTGGCTCATTTGGTGGCATTTCTTTACTAATCAGTTGCTTGCTGAATAACCTGCTACAGCCAGCTACACATCAGAAACAGCTTATTTAATCACTGCAGCTTGCTTTAACGTGGTTTTCCTGAGCAAAGCAACGTCTACTAATTTGTGTGCAACACTGATAGCTCTTCTGGTTTTGTTAATTTGGGGGGGGGGGTTGTGGGGGGTTTTTTGTTTTTGTTGTTTGGTTTGGGGGGTTTTTTGTTGTTTTTTTTTGAGGAATCAGGCCACATTTGAGACTATAATTGCACTAAGAGTGCTGAGAACTTTTTAGTAATAACCTGCCTATGTCAAAATGAATGAATAGGTTTTCTTAGGTCAAGGAAGAGCTGTAACTCTTGTGTCCCATTCTTAGTAATTTCACCACATACTGTTAGCCATCTCAGTATGTGAAAACGCAAAAAAATATTTTAAGTGTCTACCTTCAGTAGATACAGCTCTAACCATATGAGGCAAATGGACGAGATTGGATCATGATTTTCCAGTTAAGGCATTAGTAAACACTAAGCTAAAATACTGATTTCTTTATGTGACTTTTGCATACTTTTTTTTTTTTCCCAGTCAGACTGGTTAACTATAGAATTTATTTTTGAGTACTTGCATTTGACTTCAGCACAGTTACTTTCTTACTGAGCCAAGTAACACTAGCCAAGTTGATGCCCTAGCACCAATGACGGAATTTGCACTTTTAGGAGCTCTCTTTAACATTGTTTTGTCTCCCCGAAAGCAATCGCAGAAAAAGCATCTGGTATTGAAATTACATGGGGTTATTCTGAACTGTACTGAATCCAGTGCAATCTAATTTGAACCTCTTCTTTACTTTTTGCTTTAGAGAGGTGAATTTCACCATGCACAATGTTTACTGTGCTTGATTACTAGAATCTATTTCAACAGACATGAACATACATAATTATTGCTGAAGTCTTAGTTTGACTTCCTGCAAGCTGACTGCACTAGCTTCATGTCTTTTCTTTTGGCAGATACAATATTTTGAAGACTATAATTGCACCTACAGCTCTGTGACATACCAGTAACACATGCCCTTGTCTCAGCAACAGAACAAAGTGGAAGTGAGTGAGTACAGTGCAGTAAACATGGTTTCAAAACCACCTTTAACGTACACATTGTCTTACAAAAGATACTATATGAAAAATACCAATTAAGTTCTCGTAACCAACGTAGATAATGAGGCATCCTACTGCGAAACTGTAGATGAGCAGATAAATAGCTTTCTTGAGGAGGAAGATGTTTTACAGAAGTGTTCCAAGGTAACTGAGGTGAATGTAAACATCCAGTGAATCCCCCATTATTTCTGTGTTAACAAGCTTTAAGCTTATGTAGCAGTATCTGGCTTGGCATTTTCCTGGTCTCTGTGTTAGATTGCTCTCAGCATTGCTCTCAGTGTTGTATATTTTTATGGTGTTTACGCCTCAAAAGTTTGGGAAATTCTTTCATGGGACAAGTGCTTTCCATCTGACAACACCCTCCAGAGATGAAATCCAGGGATTTATTTTGTATTTACAGGTTAATTTTCCTCAGGTTTCCCTTGTTGCTTAACTGCCTCACCAAGCATATGTATATTGTAAGCAACAGTTTATTTTCCAGTAACCACGTGAGTCAGTGTAAGTGATCAGACACCTTGAGATATAGATAAGCACTTTGTGTTCTTCCTGAACATCTTACGCACAACTGCAAGAGAACAGACATTACAAACTAACAAACCTTCTGAAACCTGAACTATACTTTTAGATAACCAGAGTTAGACATACATTTTTAGGTGGAGTCAGCTAACAAAATTTAACAGAGGTCAAGCATGGGTCCCTGTCTCATGCATTATATCATTCATTGACTTGTTAAGCAATGAGCAGTACAAGAACAGTACTTCTTACAGTACTGGAGTTACAAGGCCATTGTTGTCTGTGGGTATAACTCCAATTTTCATATAAAATTTGGCTCATTGTCAGTAACCAAAGAGCATTGAGGAAGTATTTTTTTCTGTAATTGAATATAAGGAGATTACCTAAGAAGTGCTAGTCTCTCTACCCATTGTTGTAATTACTGTGTTAGTAAAATACTTGGATTTTTCCATGCTGTCGAAAACTCGGTACACAGCTGTCTGGAAATTGCACTGAGATTATACCTGTAAATTTCCAGACAGATTTCACCCTGATGCATTGGCTGACATTCTTCCTGTGTGCTAATATTCTGTATTCTTATTTATGTCTATTCTTGGAAAAGTCACTTTTTTGTAATATCCTACTGAGAGGTTATTTAGTGAGATGTTCCACATTTTCAGTCAATAATGCTACTTTGAAGCTGATGGCATGCTTCCTATTTTAAGGCAAAATTGTCTTTCAGTTACCACCATATCCTAACAATTTAACTACAACTTGCATGCTAGCTCTCCAGAAAAAAAAAAAAAAAAGAAAAACAGTTACTTTTAGTATTTTTGGAAACAAAATGGAGAAATGCTTGCAGTAAATTCTTGAAGGCTTTTCTTCAGAATACTCCAGCGTTTCAGGTTTTGCAACAAGTGCTCGCAGTTAACCAGTACAGTACTCTTCACACCAAAGTGCAAAACATTTGTGACCCTCCCTGAAAATCTGTCCAAATTGGCTCAGTTGTATGCCTTTGAAAAATATGTTTGTATATAGTCACTGCCAGTTCTTAAAAGCTAAATTATGTGAAACCTGTTCTCATTGAGAGAGTAAGCCTCTTGCAGTTCCTGTGTGGGGCCAGCCTGTGTACGTGTAATTGTTGCAGGTAAATGAGTACAATGAAAGCCACAGGGTAGCAGGACAACTCATGTAATGGTTGCTCCAGCTGCTTTTCATTGGTTGAGCTGCTGCCTAGATCAAAAAGCAGAAATTCTCTCACACACATTCTGTGGACTACTTTGGTAGAATATAAGTGGATGGAAACATCAAATTTGAGTGAAAACAGAATAAAAGTCAAGGGGGTGGAGGATAGCTATGATCAAGAGCTGACGGACTATATAAACCTGTCCTCTCATGAGTTTGTAGACAAAAAAACTTGCCTCTCCCATGCATTAGTCACACTATTATAGCTATGGGCATTGCTAGGCCAAATATTTGGGGTTTTAATTAATGCATGGGGACTTTCTGATACTTCTATGGGTTGGGTGAAACTCCATGAGAACTCGTGTTCATGACTGTCACCCTTAGTCTACAAATATCTTAAAGGGAAAAGGAAAGCAAACTCTATGATAAAGCCAGGGTGTTGGAACATAAAGAGGGTCCATGGAAAACAAGGGTACTTTCAAGGCCAGAGAACATGTGGCTCAAAGAAAGAGTCTACAGAGTTTTGATTAAATGATGAAGGAGTGGGGAGGAGGTGTCAACCAGTGAGAAAATACTGTCTTTTGCTGTTCTAGGAAGCAGGACTATCCTGTGTATGTGCATTAGAAAGACTTCTTGACTCCAACATTAAGTTATTGCTAATTATCCAGGTTGAAAAATGCCAGAAAGCTGTGTTCCTAACATTTCCCAACCAGTGGAGAACTGGTTCTGTAATTCAGTGTTTGAGTTATTCACAGTGCAGTTCTGGTGGTGCAGTCTGGTTAATAACAATTTCATGTTTCTTAACAGGGTAAGGGGTCAGACCCTAGTGCTCTTCTCTGTCCATCTCTGAAGAGGCTGCATGTCACTGACAGACAGTTGCAAGGCTGCTTATAATATGTTTAAAAAGATAAAGATCTTCAAGAGGAAATATGCTATATTAAGTCCTATTTATTTTCATTCATATAATTTTCCCTTAATTTCTTTAGACAGCAGCTATAATAATTTTATTGTATTTTTTGTTATCTCATCATGTGCCTTTGGTACCACATTTTCATTCTTTTGAGTATTTTACTTTATTGAGATTTGTGGGTTTTTTCTTTTTTTTTTTTTTTTTTGAGTATTATATGTTTTATTCCCCAAAAGAAAACACAAGACTCAGGTCAAGTCTGCTTGCCTGATTTAGTACACTGTATATATTACAGCTGAGATAGACATTAAACTCTGTCCTGCTACTGCTGATTCCCCGGGAAATCATGCTATCAGTTGGTGGATATCAATAGCTGTCAATGAGCAGCCTATCCAGCCAAATTTATGCTCTTTTAAAATAATGCACTGAAGGATTCTTGTATTTTAAATGCTTGATTAAATGGTGAATCGCTACTGATCTTTTGAAGAAGAAGAAATGAGTTCAAGAGAAGGGAAGGCATACATTTTTACCAAGATTTCTTAGTACAGTCTCATATGCCTCCCTTGCTACTCTCCAGAGCATGTCTTTCTAAGGTGTGTCATTTCCATAGGGAAGAATGAAAGGCAGAAAGCCAAAAAAATCTGAAAGACCTCATTATACTGTATTTCCAAAAACTAATCCAAATCAGTCTCAAAGTGGTCTTTGTCAGGTGCCAAACAGAGAAACTTTAACACTGAATAAATAAACGAAAGAGTCTTCTTTATTAGTGTTTGTATCAAAACAAAGTCTCACCCTAACCTTTCAGCGGGTGATTATTACCCAATAGGCTGCACCACGTTCCAGCAATGAGCATACATAATAAACATTGACATAGCTTTGGAACAATCTCTTGCTGATCTTTCGGTTGGGATATGTTGGCCCAAAGCAGGGACAGGATATGGACAGGAATTAGAGGCAGCAAGGAGGCAGGCATTGGCACTGCTGCTACCTGTCAGTTGAGGTTCTGTTCAGTGTATACCCTTTTAGTGCAGCAACATAAAATTGAAACATCAGTACCTTTAAATTAAAATTAAAGCAGACATACGATATTAACAATATCGTACCTTCTAAAAGTTTCTAACAGTCATGTTTATCCCCACAAGTTTTTATCCCCGTCTGCATTCTTTATGGGATTTTCTTAAGCCTTTTCTGGCCTCTCAATTAATTCCCTTAAGTGTTATTTTTGTTACATTGCTGCTCATTATATATAGTATCTGTTTTGTTTCTGGTAAGGTTCCTGTAAGTATTTTGACAGTAGACCTTGTGAACTGAATGGAGTATGGGCAAAATTATTAGGTCATATCTGACACAGCCCTTCAAAAATTGTCAATCACATACATCTTTTTTGGTTTAGACAGTTCTCCCTTCTGCTCTATTTTGGTCTTCCCTGGGTGTTACATGAAAGTGGAAGAGGAATGGTTCTTTTTTCGCTTGAAGTTCCCAATTTGGAGACGGAAACTACTGAGCACATAGACCTGGGATGACATCCCACCTGCCAGGAAAACTACCTTCCTCCAGCTGGGGCACGTATTGCCATGTGTTTGCCACACTTAACAAGCAAGGCAAGCTGGTTTGAATCAAGTCAACTATGAAAAGAAGAATACAATGCATTGAATTCACACTTGCTCTCTTTGCAGCAGCAATATCTGTCTTGGTTCTTGGAAAAAAGGGCAGCTGGAACTGCTGTGCCCTCAATTGTATTACAAATGGGAAGGCTCAAGAAGGCTGTATCTTCGTTTCCTGCTAGAAAACTTTGGCCGTTACCAGCTGTTAGTTTTTACTGGGGAAATCACTGACTGGCCAAGTTTGTGGAACGGACGCCACGTGGAAAACACGGCGGTTCGTTTCTAAGCGCTCTAACTGCTAAAAAAGTTGAAATTGGTGCAGAAGGCTCAGGGATGGGCTGCCGCAGGGAGCCAGCCCCGCTATCGGCCCCGCCGAGCTGCGGCAGCAGCGCTGGCTCGGGCAGATAACTGCGGGTG
>VXAY01000371.1:2971676-3009483 GCA_013399855.1 Oxyruncus cristatus | reverse complement strand
GGCGAGTGCCGGGCCGTCGCTGGCGGGGCGGGCCGGGGCGGGCCGGCCCTCGCCTCCTCGACCTCGGTACCGGCGTCCTCGGCCTTAGAGAGGTTCTCACTTTGGCAGAGTACGAACCCTCCCCACGCACTCCTGTGCGGAGGCGCCTGCCGAAAGCTGAGTAGGTAAGCTGCCCGCTCGTCCTTCCCCCGGTTTCTGGCTGTATTTGCTGTTGAGACAGCTGTCGCACAGGGCAGTGCTGCTGTTTTTTTATCTTTGAGTGAAAATGCTGTGTGCTCGTAGGTGACCATGGGAAGGAGAGCAGTGATGGGCAGGGAAAGGGCAGGCGAGAGGCGTTCGTTCTGTCGTGGCTTTCTAGCTGCAGGTCAAAGGATTTTGCATCCCAGTTTGGCAAGTGATGCAAGTGAGCTGCTTTTTAAATATAACCTGCCTTTTGAAAAAGGTATGCTGTTTGCTTCCGAAGTATGTATCTATCTGCTGATGAGCCCAAAGATGAGCCTAATCAAAAATTAAGGGGGGTTAAGTTTCCCATTTGTTTTCTGGGTTGATATTCTGTGCTTCTGGCAACTGTTGCTTCATTTGGGCTTGTCTGAGCTCCCACACTGCCAGAATTTGATGTAGCTTGAAGTGTTGCAGTGTGAGCTCTGCCAGTGGTACCCAGGGCAGGCCTCGGCGTCGTGGATTTCCAGCACACGCAGCTTCCCCCTCTGTTCTGCTGCCAGGTGCCTTCTTGTTGTTGCATCACAGGAGAAGAAAGAAAAAGGAAACGTGATCTTGAAAAGCAACTGCTCAGAGACATGTAAGGTCTGATATTTCTTGTGGTATTGTCTAGATTTGCAGATGGGGTGGCCCATTTCTGGGTTTAATTGCTGTTGCAATATTGCCCTTTCTCTGTTTTCTTAGCCCATTAAAGAGAAAAGTAAAAATCATGGTTAACTTGAAAGAATAGGAACTGCAGTAATCACTTCCTCCCACTTAATTTTATCATTGTATCTCCCTACAGTTGCTTCCTCTTTGACTTACTGCACAGATTTTTGCATGAAAATGCATATAGTAGATGCTTAATCTGAGCTGAGGATGAGGTGCTAGAGCTGGCACAAATGGTAACTCTTCCTGCCCCGGTTCTACTTTCAGCTTCCTGAGTAAAATAATGTGTCATCCTTGGGATGTTTCCACATTGCATTAAAGTAGAAAAGTTTCTGAGTTGCATTAAAGTAGGTCATGTTGTGGGATATAATTTATGAACAATGTGCACAGCCTTGCCAGTGTCACCACATTATCCTAAGAGTGATTATCAGTTGAAAGCTTAAGAGCGAGAGACCAAAGGGAGGATGTGCGTTGAGGTTATCTCTTCTATTCTCTCATACTGTCTTAGACTTTTGTTGAAAAAGAAGATGAAAGGGATTTTCCTACTGGTAAAGGAGATAATTCTCTATTTCTCTACTTAGAGGAACCTGATTGAGTTGCTTAACTCACAGCTGCTGGAAAATTAAGTTTCTGGTCTGGTGAATTTTAACACTTTACAAATACTGACAACCTACAAGAGAAATGGGCAAATGTCAGTGCTCCAGTTTGTTTCATGGGAAATGTAAACTGCACTTAACTCCTTGCTCTCTCAGTACTGTTGGTCTTCATACAAGACTTTCTCTCGTGCTGGCTCTACTGTCCTTCCTTAAAAATGCAAGTTGATGGTCTGGCTGCAAGCAGCTATGCTTGACACAGTCGACAGCAGATAAGGCAGCATTATTCCTAAAAGCTTTGTCTGTATTGGCCTGCAGTTCCCAACAATGCAGCTGTGGCTGAGTGTTCAAGGATTCAATCCTCAATCTCTGAAGGGATAACCACAACTCATATCCTATGGAATCAAAGTGAAGTGCCGTCCCTTGGAACTGTGTTATATTTCCTTATTTTAGTGTCATTATTTTGTTTTATCTACTGTAAGAGCAGATTCTTTTCTGTGTAGAATATATCAGGTTTTGGTTCTGCATCAGATCATTATCTTTGATTTCATTGAGGATTGTGAATTGGAGACAATTTCATGTGAGATGCTAGTCTGAGTTAAGCCTGAGCTGTAATAAGGCTGTATATTAAATCTGCGATTAGTCATTGCATAATCTCACAACAGTTATATAAATACCTGTATCCTGTAGAGCAAAAGGCACTGAGATACACATTTACTGTGTTAAGCAGCATACTATGCAAGAGCTTGCATTTCTGGAAAATACTGCTCTGCAATAATCTGTGTTAAATGGGAAGATTTTGGGAAGTGCGTGTCTCAGGAGCTGAAGAGGCAATTCACTCTCAAAGCCCTCTGAGGAGAGTCAGTAGCAGCTTTTACTGTGATGCAGTTTCTCTCTTTGAAACTCATGAGGTTCACTAGAAATTGAACCTGTGTGACTTCAAAAGGTCCCTTGTAATGAAGTTCAAGGTGAAGGTAGTCTGAAAGAAGGCTGCAGGAATATTTGTGGCACTTGACAGAGAATGGGTGTAGGATGTTTGGCTGTGTATCCATGTCAGTTTTGATTTAGTGAGGAAGATACAGGATTTAGCATGTGCTATTGACCATATTTAAGTCCTGAATTATGAAATGGGAATAAAGGCATTTCTATATTTTGTAGCAATTTTATGAGGAGAAATAATTTAAAGAAGAGAGGTGGTTAATTTAGGCAATTTTGATTTAAAAATATGGGCTTGTGTAGCAATAGCAATAGGCTCAGTTTGTCCAAGCAAAAAGCCTCTATAGGTCAAACCACTTTTCAGGAGGGGAAAAGTGTAAGGAGATACTATAGTGCTGAAAGTCCTTCCCCTATACAACTGTATGTAGACTGCGGCTTTTGCGAGTAAGAATAAATTTTGTCATTAGCCTTGGATAGGGAGGCACAGGAGATGAGAAGGAACGCTAGAATTTAGGGATAGATACAGCTGGAATACACTTCCACTACAGATCAAATGTTGCATTTGGTTAAAAAAGCTTCATCTTTATCTTATGGCTGAAAAAAAATACCTCAAGAGAGCAGCAAGTAGGTTGAACATCTTGCATTGCCAGGAGCTTTACCTCTATGCAGTTCTATAAGCTTGAAGAATTTGACTTGGGGCTGTACAAAAAAACCTGCTTTTCACCTTATAGCTAGTGTAAAATGTGGCTGATTTCTTTCAAGAATTCAGTATTGGAAATCTGCCTCTGATTCTCTTTCGGACATTTTGCAGATTCCAACAACATCCTTAAGTTTTTCTAGTAGAAGAGATGGTTTGTTGTCTGCTTCATTTGTTGCAAGTTTTTCCATTGTTCTGTAGTAGATAATGCTTTGAGCTCTTGGTCCAAATAGATCTAAGTGAATGTATCATCTATAACATGAGAAAAATACAGACTTTAAAATAAGCCTTACTTGGTGTGAGACTTTTTTTCCTTGGGAGAAGAAATAGCTGAGATACTGGACAGATTTGGATGATGCAGCTACTCAGTCTAGATGAATTAAAACAGCATAGTAGAAGTGCTTACTAAAAGCCTCAGGCATAAATAAAAGTCATGAGTCAAAGAGTTTATGCTGCATGTGAATATGTGTGTGCTGGATGCCAGGGTGTGAAATAAAGCATACAAGATCTCACCTATGCACTGACTTGATTTACTTGCTTATTTGCCTGGCTGTTATGAGTTCTTTGTTCCTTGTGGGTAGAATACAAAGAGGCTGGGAAGGCTCTTAAACTAGTTATTAATTTGCACAGATTGTGCTATAAAACACTGTTTGGGAATGGGCAATCCCAGCTTTGCCACTGGTGTGTTACATGGCTTACAGCAAATCAGTTCATGTTTACCTCAGTTTCTATCCCTACAAGGTGGGTAAGTTATCTTGACTTCCTATCCAGAGTACTTCAGGATTTAGTCATGTCAGAATTTTACGTGTAGAGTTATAGGTGATGGACTGCACAGTTTGCAGAGTTGTATCACCAAAGCCGTTTCTGCTTCTGGCAAGACCTTGCTATTGACCGATGAATATTAGTGTTCAATATCCACTCTGTTCATCTGATTTGTAGACTTCACAAGTCTGCTGGCATATAGCACTTGCAGTGTTCTAGTCAGCCCTTTCAAAGGGGATCACTGCTAAGAAGTGAGGAACAGGAGTAACAAGACATTTCTGTTGTACGTAAGTACTTGATGCACGCTTAAATTTCACTGCCAAAGGCCTGAAGAATCGTGTGTAAAATATGGTGAATTAGATCATTGGCCATTGTGTCATATGTGGATTCTTTGCTAACTGGAAAGTGTCATTAGCTCATGAAACTGAAATGTTGGGAGAGGTCAAAGTTGCAGAAAGCAAGGTGCAAACTTAAAGGGTGATATGATGATTTGATCTCTAAATCTTTCTGGAAGGTAGCGAGGACCTTGTCAAAAGTTTTTGTGCCAAAGTGGAGAAGCTGTGATTCTTGGTCAAATTTATCTTCCTTGCCTGGTGCTCAGTTCTTGTAAAGGCTATTCCTATTGTCTATTCTGAAATAATTTAAGTGGGCATAAGCTTGTACTTAATAAGAAAGCACAGGGTTGATGTGTAGAGAATGTGTAGGCTACAGGCTGCTAATGAGAGTATAAAGAGTCTTGTGCTTTAGTGTTACAGTTAACTAGGCTTGTAATGGTGATCTGGAAGTGAGGAATATACTCTAAGAATTTAGCAATGTTTTCTGAAACAATGACTGCAAAATGCTGAACAGTTGTAATTTATTCCAGATGATGTTTAGATCCTAAAATAATAGCAAAAAAAAGGCCTAAAACAAAATAATCCTAAAATAAAATGATCCTAAAATAAAAGCAAAAAAAATTTCCTTTCCTTCCAAGAGATTTTTTGCTTTTTGAATCCCCAATCTACATTTAGTTTTCATATTTCAGTGTGACCTTCTTATTTCTTTTTGGATTTTTGGCTTCTATCAATTGTCCTGTTCAGTTGCATGGAGTTGTGAATGATGTCTGAAGCTCATGTGTGTATGGAATGATTTTCTCAGAGTTGTTTCTCTTTAGGTATTTATCATTTGTCTCATTATTTGTTTGTAACACACTTGTAAGTGCAAACTCTTCTGTTAGCAAGCCTAGTACCATAAATATTCAAACCCACAGCTTCGGAAGCTAATAAATGTACTTTTGTTTCTTTTACAGATGAGATCATTTCATACTCTTCTTGTGGAAGAGGTGGTCAAAGGAAATGGATAGCTATCCAGACTTCACTGCAAAGAACCTCTCATATTCAGAAAATATGTCTATTTCTTTGCCTGGACCAGCTGGACTCAATACCACCAGCGGTACTCCTTCTATGTCAATCAGCAGGCTTTTCCCAGCCCTGTTAGAATGCTTTGGAATAATTCTTTGTGGCTACATAGCTGGAAGAGCCAACATTATCACATCAACTCAGGCCAAAGGACTGGGAAATTTTGTGTCCCGTTTTGCACTCCCGGCATTACTGTTCAAAAACATGGTGGTACTTAACTTTTCTAATGTGAATTGGTCCTTCCTGTACAGTGTTTTAGTTGCCAAAGCTGCTGTGTTTTTTTTAGTCTGCATTTTAACATTGTTGGTAGCCAGTCCTGAGAATCGATTTAGCAAAGCAGGTTTGTTCCCTATTTTTGCTACACAAAGCAATGACTTTGCACTGGGATATCCAATAGGTAAGTATGCTTTCTTCTTTTAATTGTCACTGTTCTAGACGTTTGCTTTTTTCCCCCCATAATTTGAAATTGACTTCTGAACCGAGTTCCATGCTAGCAAAGTAATTTCTGAAGTGCCTCTCAAAATTCTCTTTGAGATCACTCATCATCTAGGGAAGGTTAAGAACAAAAAAAGAAAGCAAGTTTGTTATAGCAAAACCAAAAGCAGGACATTTGATTACAGAATTGAAAAAACTGTTACAAAAGAGAAGCCTAACCATGCAATTCCAGATTATACTTAACAAGTAGCTCCATATTTTAGATGACTTGAGAATTTTAACAGTTTCTTTATCCCTATTCCAGGGCAGCATGCTCAGAAGAATCTTCAGTCTTTCTTACTCTCTTCAGATTTTCTAGATATGGATATAATGTAGACAAATGCTATTGCAAGCTTTTTCTTCTTTAGCTGAAAATGGTGTGTTTCCCTCAGTTGTATCTTCTGAGATTTATTCCTCTTGAGAGAAATCAGAATTATGTCACAAATATGGCTGAGGATTGTATCTTTGTTTCTTGGTATGTGTTTTAAATGCCAATTAGGGTTTCTGAGATTTTTATATATACATTTTGGGGGTTGGCTAAATGTATTTCCATTGTGTCTTAGTTAAAACATTCTTTCTACTTTGACTTTCTTGTCAGACTACATATTTCTTCAGATATTTCATGATTTATAAGATATGAGTCATATCTTTCTGGTTATGATAATTCCAAAATCTAAGTTCATTAGATTTTGGCATTACGTTCATTAAGAGCCTTACTGGAATACTTAATGCAACAGTGACACTGTAGGCCTTGAGGTTTGTCTGTTTCTTAGAGCAGTTTATGTCCTCTCCTGTCCTTTGCCTTCTCCCATCCCCAAACTTTCACCAGTGTTTGGTTTGCCGTCACCTACGCAAAGTTTTTACTATTAATGGCTTCTCTGAAGTGTTTGCAGGACACTTGGGCAACAAAGAATGCCTTGCTTCTGTTCGTGCATGGTGACAGGTAGTGTTTTGAACAAAACCTGGTCTTTTAATGACATTTTAAAAAGCTGTAGGAGTTGAAATTTGTAAGGGAAAAAAGATCAGTATTGACAAATCAGTGTACTGAAACAACACTATTTTAAAAGGCAGTTTGAACACCTAAATCAGTAACTTCCTGAGTCTTCATCCAATGTAATTTCTTTAAGATATTACTATTGTTATTTATTATTACTTCTTTACTATGCTGTTTTTGCTGTTTAACAAAGATTCGCACATAGGAAAATCAAAATGCAGGTTAAATTATCAAAGATCATCACTGTGTTTTTCTGTTATCGTGGCTATGACAGTGATGTTGGGGTGACAGACAGCTGGCACAGAGGTTTGCTAGCACCCCCCTGATGTAGATAAAACTACTACGATAGAAAGCTTGTTTGTTTTTTATTACTGGGTGAGATGATAGAACTGACAGAACAGCTTCACCTGTTCTCTAGTGCTGTATTGTTAAAGCACAGGTGTAGTAGAACTGTTGTGTGGATGATGGCTCAGTTACCATGACTTTAATGTTACTAATTGTATTAAGCATGGACAACTAGTGTGTGACTTGTATGTAATTTTGAGCAGCTGAGACATGGAGAACTGATTTTTAAAAAATATATATTTGATTTCAATTTTTTGTTATGATCAACAAGCAGGCACCTTGATTTAAATAAAAAAGAAGTTTCATCAGCAGTAGAAGTTGTGGATTATTTTCACTGTCTTAATGATTCCTTTGGAGTAATTTCTATTTCTTTTCACCCACTGACTCAGTGATCTAGTTGCACTTTTTGTACCCAGGAAAACGCATTGTGACTTCATACATCAGTAAAAGTACTTATAGACCTTGATATATTGTATCAAGTATGCAGTTTCACTTTGCCAGAAAGTAATGGCTTTTTAAATTTTTCACTCAGGCACTACTTACATGTGACTTGTATTGAGTTGCATTTGTATACATATATATATCTGTATACAGCAATATAAAACATCACTCTAAGGTTTGAGGTTTTAGGGGAAAAAATGTATTTACATTAAAAGTGTCCAGCATGTTTTTATTTATCAAAATGTGTTTAGTGCTTAAAACTGGGTTGTTAAATGCAGTAACTAACCACACACTCAGCAGTTCTGTTCAGCAGTTTATTCAGCATTTTAGCACAGGTAGTTCTTGTATATGTACTTTGATAATGGTCTGTAAGAGGAAAAACACCTTTAGAGCCTTTTCTTGTTTATATCATATATCAGCTAATTGAGAATGTCAGTTTATTCAGTCCAAAGAGGAGACTGTTCATACTGAGTGCTGATTTAGTATTCAGAAGTTTCAGAAGAAATAATATAAAGATAAAAATACTTTGGATTTTGAAAAACATAGTCATAAGGGAAAACCTTTTCAGAAAAATAACAGGTTATAATGTTGTTATTCTGTATCTATATAGTATATATAGTAATTATTATTATAGTACTAATATATATTAATAGATTATAATTGGGATTCTATTAATAGTTATGTTATTGATAATGACAACAAAATTAGTGAATATAGTAACATTATAAGACAGGTAAAAGATAAAATTGTACCTTTAAGCATTGGGTTTTTTTAATTCACCCTAGAATTTAATCTTGTATACCTTTCCAAAGTATTTTCATCGTTTTTGAGGTGCTGTTAGTACAAACTTGAAATAAGAAGCAATTCTACTTTGACTCAAAAGTATGTAGTAGCAATGAGAACAAATGCACTTGATTTAAAGTTCCTTGAAGGGCCATAACTACAGCAATAACCCTTGTCCTGAGTAGTCCCAGAGAATGAACTGATAATTAAGTGATAAGCTATTTTTTATTTGGTTGTTGCTTTGTTGTGTATTGAATCAATGTAGAATGATCACACCTGACTTACCCAGTGAAAATTGATTAAATTTCAGAGATGTGAGACTCCCCTAAGATGGGAAGCAACTTGTGTCCTCCAAAGATACATTTAGTTATCCACACTTGTCACGTTCCTGGGGAGGAAAAGCAAGTCAGAAATAAAGCCAGAATTTTCCCAGCATTTGGGATGACTCAAAAGAAACATAGGATAGTTATATTGTTTGCTTTCTTTTTTTCTATAAATGTTGACTATTTGTAGAATCATTAAACAGTATTGGATAGTTAATTGTTGGTCTTTAATGTGTTCATTAGACGACTGTCGTTGGGCATGTGATGGGCAAACTTCTCTTATTGCATCATCTTATATTGATTGTTAATAAAAATGAATCCTTCCTTTCTAAAGGAAAAAGAAATAATTTTCTTTGGTTTTCAAATGGCAATATTTAATTTCAATATTAATGTATTTTTGTACTGAAATGTTATCACTCATCACTCTTCATTTCCTGTCTTCTAGTTGAAGCTTTATATCAAACCACTTACCCCGAGTATCTCCAGTACATTTACCTAGTGGCTCCAATATCTCTTATGATGCTAAACCCCCTGGGGTTTATCTTCTGTGAAATCCAGAAGTGGAGGGATAATCGCACTGTGCCACACAGCAAAATCAAAATAGTGGGCCTAGCACTCCTTCGAGTTTTGCAGAACCCAATTGTGTTCATGGTCTTCATAGGAATTGCCTCAAACTTTATTCTTGGCCAGAAAATTCCTGAATACCTTGAAAACTTCCTTGATGGACTGGGCAGTTCATTTTCTGGCTCTGCACTTTTTTACCTTGGACTAACTATGGTGGGACAAACAAAAAAACTGACAAAGGGTATGTTTGTTGCACTGATCCTTCTCATCACAGCTAAACTGTAAGTTTGATTTATGTATTTTTGTAATTTTGTTCTTTAGATGTTTTAAGCTCTGAATACCCTGGTCAGATGGCTTTTCTCTCAAAAGCATTATAATGATAGTATGTTTCACTTTCAGTATTTTGAGTGAGTGCTTCCCAAACTCTTTGGTAGTATACAAGTGTTAACTTTTAAGGGAAATTAAGCAGACTACAAACCTGTTGTCAGGCTCTGCAGAGAAAAAAAAATCAGGGGTACTGTGGCTTCATGGACTGCCTGCAGGCCATCTGTCATAAATTGAGTAGTTGAGGAATTACTAGCTTAAATTAAAATTTATTAAATAAATACTTAGACGAAGTGGTTTAAGTACATTTTATTAGTATTTGTATTTTATTTGGCTTAAACAATGCATCTCTAAATGAGTTGTTTTTCCTTGCTTTATCTATAAATCTTTGAAACTGCTATATTGGAAGAGCTTGAAAATGGTCACTTTATGCTTTTAAGCTGCTTGACTTTTAAGCATGAATAAATGACAAGTTGTATTTAGAACCATTATCTTCCCTTGAATATATCTCAGTTAGCAGTGAATTAAATAGTTTATTTCCTACAGTTACAATTAACATAATAGAATCATTGTTTGGTGGTTAAGTTTATGTTGTAAATTTTGAAGGTGCATTTGAATATCAGTACAACAAACTCGCAAACTTAAAGACCTAGTCTGTAAATGACAAATTTTGTAAGAATGTGAAAAAAAATTGGTTTTAATATTACCTCTTTGCTTTACTGGTGACTCTATGTAAGGCTTACAGTGGGTCTCTGTGAGATCTGGGCTACTGCTAATGGTGAACAAAATAGCACTGGTGCAGGGGGTTTGCTGGCCAAAATATTTGGAATGGGATACTTAAGCTTGAACCCTTGTTATATTTCAGACAGCTTGCAGAAAGGTGGTCAGTGTTTCACAGCTTTTGACTGCTTATAACTACTATTTAACAGTTGAAAAACGAGGCCTGTTTTATGTTTTACCTTTCTAAATCCAAGGTTTATTCAAAGAATGCGTCTGCTTATGTCCCAGAGTTTGTTGTCATTTTTATCTTTTTTGTTTAATGTAACTTGTGACATAAGATTTTTAAGCAGCTGGTAAATGCCTTGGTAAGAGTAAAAGCAAACATTCAAGTGTTAGTATTTTGCTTTTCATAAATAGTATTCAAACAAACCTTAAATTTCCTTTTGGTTCATTTTCTGAGTAAAGAAGAGTCTATTGCTATAGCTTGAATAACATTTTTTCTATGTTTTCCCCCCCTCTCTTTTCAGACTTATGATGCCATTTCTCTGTAGAGAAATGGTGGAGCTCTTGGACAGGAGTGACAGCGTGGTCAACCACACCAGTTTATCAAACTATGCATTTCTTTATGGAGTTTTTCCAGCAGCACCCGGTGTCGCAATATTTGCAAGCCAATTTAATATGGAAGTAGGAATTGTATGTAGTTAGACTTTTCCAAATATGTGCTAACTTTGAGCTTAACTTTGTTGATGAAATACTTAAATGAGTAGGCTTGAAGAATTTGCTTTTCTGTAGTACAGACATCTTAGACTTACTTGTATTCCCTGTACCGTTCGTGATCTCTCAAGTGCCTTGATAGTAGATGTTCGTATATAAGTCCTCATACTTTTTTTATTCATGACTCTAGTAGGAAGAACTAGGATAACTTTAAATATAAAGAACTCATAACTTTGTTGAGTTTTGGGTTTGGGTTTTTTTCAAAGACCTTACCTTTGAGATACAGTTTTTTAGAAAAACAGAAATTGCGTTAGTGAAGACTTCAGTAAGAATAGTGTTAGTTCAATGATGAAAGATCTTATGCTTTAACTGATTCAGTTCAGTTGCCCTTCAATTAAATCTTGTGATAGAAATGCATTTTACTTTTTTTATGTATACTAGAGAGTACCAATTACCTTTTCAACTTAAAATACAAATTTTAGAAATGTTTCTTCCACCTGAAATGACATTGAAACATTTCTGTCAACTTTTATTGTTTTTAGTGTTTTCTGTTTTGGAGTTGTTTAGGTGTTTGGGTTTTGTTTTGGTTTGTTTTTTTTAAGATAAGAGGGGGAAAGAATACTAAAAGTAAATCTTGAAAGATAGGATTTTGTGCTCTACAAGCTCAGGAAATCTGTTTAAAGCAGTCGTCTGTAGTATGAGCAACAATTCACACTTCCATCACTGTGCAAATTCTGGAAAGCAGAAAAACAGTGAGAAGCCAAGTTAGAAATCACTTGAATGTAAATATATATGATTTATTCTCATTAATTGGTGAATATTAGTATTTGCATAACTATGTGTTTTCTTATTTATGATGTGAATATTTGCATCCAAAAGTAAATTATGACAGTGTAAATTCAGCACTAGACTGTAACCATTGGTGTATTTGACACCCATGAAAAAGCTCTGTAAGAATTTGCAGTAGGGAACTCTCTATTCCTGCTATTTCAGAAGCTTATAAAAATGTTCAATTTAGCTGCATGTATAAGCCGGATACTTTCTGGCTTAAATTCTAAATAATTTGCTGTAGAAGCAACTCATGGATTTGTTAAAGGTCTGTGTACATTTAATTCAAAGGTCCAATTTTGCCAGCGGTTGTGTTCTTGAAAGCAGATTATTTAGCTCGAGATCTGATTAACTCTGTTCTTGTTTTTGTTTGACTCTTTTTGCAGATTACCTCAGGCATGGTGATAAGCACTTTTGTGTCTGCACCCATTATGTATGTGTCTGCGTGGCTTTTGACCATTCCATCTATGGACCCCAACCCACTGGCATCTGCACTCCAAAATGTTAGCTTTGACATCAGTATCGTCAGCCTCATTTCCCTGGTAGGTGCTGGTGAAGTGAAATACAAAACCCCACTGTTGTGTCAGGGTAGTGGTAGTACATAAGCAGCAAATTGAGTCATAATAAGACTCGTATTTCCTCATCATATCCTGTTGCAGAAAGATAAGGAAGGAGGTAAAAACCTTGATTTGGCAGTGGATCTGCTGGAAAGCTGCACTGTAGAGAAAGATGGGTGGCTGAATTAGAGCTCTTAGTGCAGGGCTTGGGAGTTTCTTTTTTGTTTGGGTTTGGTTTTATTTTTTAATGACAGGGTGTGAGGGAATTACAGTACGAGCTTGCACCACAGGGACTAATTACATCAAGTCAAATGAGGTGCTTGGATATCACAGTAATGAAGGCTGTGTACAAACTTTGGCTCCAGAAATGTCACTGAATATTTATTTAATGAAATCTTAATGAGTATTAGTGAAAATGTTTAACCTGAAAGGTTTAACTTGTTTACCAAATTCGTTTCCTAGAAATTCTTTTCTTAAAAAGTGAGATAATCCAGAAGTCTAATGTGAATTGTGTTTTGGCTTTATAAAAAAAAAAAAATACAGATAGTGTGATTATTCTATTTGCTTTTTTAAAATAAAAACATTTATGTTTGAAGGAGTTGAAATTTCATGAAGTTGTTGTCTCAGTTGTTTGAGACAAGAAGTCCTCTTGTCTTCAAACTGTGCCTGAAGGGAAGCCAGAAATGAATGCTGCCACTTGCTCTCATATTGTTTTGGGAGATTCAGGGGAGATGGGTGGGGATCTTAAATCTTTAAGTTGCCAGGCCACTCTGTGATCATTTAATTCTGAGGAACAAGCAGGCTTCAGTACACTAGAGGCAAGTTCTTGGTGCTTCCTGGGAATATTTCACAAGCATGAGAACACAAAGATGCATTGCTTTTTCTGACTACAGCTGCAGAGGCACAGGGACTGGCAGCAGTTGGTATGGAGCTGCCTAGAGTAGTCGTGTTGCTAAGAAACTTTTCCAGAAGATTTGTTGTATATTTATTTTCACCATAGTCTGCAAGAATATTCTTTGTTCTTTTGGGTTTTGTTTTATTCTTAAATTATTTTTTTCTTGTGTGTTACAGACCTGGTCTCTTATTGTTGTTCTTCTGAGTAAGAAATACAAACAGCTTCCTCATATGATTACAACAAATCTACTTGTTGCTCAGGTCAGTAGTAAGAAGAATGCTGTTGTGTGAGTTTGAAGGTTTAAGTCTTTTTTAACATTTTTACAAATTTGGTTTCTACGGCGTCATTTTTATAGCCATCTATGGAGGGCAGGGAGCTCCAGTTTCTGTGCCTTAAAATAGACCCTTGAAGAAAATAATAGTTAATGCTGGCACTGTGGTTCTCAAACAGAACTATAAGCAATCAGAATGGAGAGTGGCTTCTGAAATGTATTTTCAGTTACTGCCCAATACTGTTGAGTGCACTTGTGTATCAATTTATACTGAAGTCAGCAGTACCAGGAGCAGCAGCGTATGTTTGACTCTATAGTGACCTGATTCAAGGAGATAAGTAGAAAAATAATCCCCATGATGTTTATCCCCCTGAAGAGGGATCAGGCAGGTGCAAGTGCTGGTGAAAGGAAGGGGTGTGGGAATCAATGGCCGGTGGCTAGGGAAGGCCAAAGCCAAATGGCTCTGGATTAATTTTAATTGTTATTTAATCTGAGAGAGAACTACAGAGTGTAGATGCTCCTTATTCCCTTGAAATCAACTACACAACTGCTGTTAAATTCAGTGAGTACAACCTGTGCTTGTAATACATCTGTGTGGTAGTGCTTTCTGACGTGCTCTGACTTTTTTAAAACAAAAAATATCTCTATGTATATATATAGTAAACTCACATAAGAAAAATGTCATGTACAAGAACTGCAGGTGCTTCTGTTCTGTACCAGCAAAGTTAGCTTTCATCATAAAAAAAATTGAACTACTGTGTTACTGTTCCCATAATATTTCAGCCTATCCTTTCGGATTCCTTCAGTACTAAAATCATCATATATGCAGTATCACTGGGTGAAAACTGTTCAAACTCTTGGCTGAACAAACATCTGTTGACCTCAGTTTCATGTGCAAATCATTTCAGATAAATGGTTTGTACTTATCAAAAACATCAGCTTTTAATTTTTATAAGGTATATAAAGTTGGGTTTTTTTCAGATTCACCTTACTCCCAGTTTATATGAAGTATGTAATTGCTCTCAAAAACAGCCTCCCGAAAATAGATACCATAGTTAAGTGACACAACTGCAATACTGAATTTACTGTGTCAGTGCTTTACTGCTAAGAGAAGTATCCAGTTTGTAAAATCACACTCCAGTAAATCGGGGGGTGGAGTTTTGAAGCTTATTGCAAGTATATTGCACTGTGTTTAGTTTTTCTTGTCATCCAGCTTTCCCAATTTAAATGATGGCATCTTACCTTTCTTTCCAGTTTATTGCTTGCATTGGAATGGTGGTATGGAATTTTGTTGTTAAAGAGAAAGACATCACCATGCAGATCCTAGTCTTTATATTTCTCTACAGCTCACTTTACAGCACCTACCTATGGACAGGTATGATTTTTCTTGGTAGAACTTAGGTACTGTAGTAAAAGATTAATGTACTGAAATAATGTTGTTACATTCTTCAGAGTAATTGTTCCTTTCACTAGTATGTAGTTCTATAAATATGGATACTTAAGTTGTGCCAAGCTGCAGCACTGGCAACACAGGGCTAAGTGTCAGGCACTGCTTCTGCTGTTGAAGTTTATACCTAGGGCAGGTCTTGTTTGTCTTTGCTGGATACAGCAGCCTGGCTAGTGTGTGACAGGAGACAAGAACCTGCTCTCAAGGCAGAAGCAATTACAAATGGAGTGAATATGGTGGGTTGCCCTTCAGCTAGTCAAAGTCTTAATGGCGATTTTTAATTAACGCAGAGTTTAATATTTTAATTATACAGCATTAAGTAGATTTGAAAACTTGGTGCCTCGAAAAGTAGAAAATACAGAATGAAGGGAAATACCAAAGTAACTCTAACATCTTTTTACCCTGGCAGTTGTAATTTCTAAAAACAGTATGTATGTGTATGATTAAGATGGGATTGAAATAAGACAGAGTTGCAAGATGCATCAAGAAGCTCAGAGAACCTTACATAAATGGTTTAAAAAATACTTTGGGTATTCAAAAGCCTTTTTGTACTGTTCTTGAGTCTATAAATCTAAGGGTTTAATTCCTGTGGTGTTTAGCTGAAATAGGTAGCTCATGATTGGTAAGGCCTAACATAAATACTAACTGTGCTTCAGCGTGAGAATGTTGCTGATCTGCTGAGCTGTGAATAGAATAGGCAGTTCCAGAAGATACTCCCATGTATAGTTATATATGTAAAAATATGTAAAACGTTTTTGTTAAATTTGTCATTGGCTTTACGAAGGGCTGGTCAGTTTTAAAGAGATGTTATAACAGAATACAAGATTGTTTGTTGGTTACTCAAGAATGTCAGAATAGAACAACTGCTGTCAGTACCTTAAGAAATTAGTTGTGTCTTAAATGTTCTTTTATACTCTTGTGAACCTTTCTTAATATTTAGAAGTGGATGTTAAATATAAAATGTCCTGGAATTTCTTCAGTGTTTCACTGTCAATGTGATTTTTTTTAAGACAATGAGTATTTCTAATTTCTCAGAATACAGCTAGAAAAACAGTTGGACAATTTAAATGTCTGAGAAGAATATCTTGAGTCACATCATACAGCTTCTGGACTCTGTACTTGTTGGTTCCCTTTTTAATAATAAACCATTTCTTTTGGTTTTGTTTTGCTGGATTTTTGGTTGGTTTTTTAGGTTTTCTGTCTTTCTCTTTGTTTCTGTTGAAGAAGAGAGAAACAGTAAAGATTCCCATGGGGTTTATCATCATAGCTGGATGGGGGTAAGTTAATTCAAATGCTTCCCTGCAGAATTAGTGGGAGTATGCTACATATGTTACATGCTTCCTATTTTGCTCTTTCAGAATCCCAACAGTTCTGGTGGGAGTCTTACTAATTGTTGGTGAACGTAACAACACTAGTATTGACTCTGCCTTTTTCTATGGAAAATATCAGGTATGAACATATTCTGCCCTCATCACTTCAGACTTCTGCTATATCCAATACATTAGTGAGAAATTGTGTTCTCTGTTTGCTTCACACGCAAGCACCTTACGGTCGAAGTATAGGCTGCCATAATAAACATGGCATTGTAGAATGCTTATAGATTGATACAAAAATGTATTTCTGTAATGAACCATTAGGAAAACTTGTTTGAACAAGGAACTTCATGTTTAGTCAGCTATGATTAAGAAAAAGGGGGAGTAGGCTTCCCAAAAACAAGGCTTAGGAGTGGTAATGAATTGCAGAGCCCTTTTCCTGGTGACTAATTTGTAGTCTCGCTTGATAATTATCTAAAATCGTTATTATCCAATAGCTAATTAATGGCTTCTGGTCTGTAATAGATGGGATCTACTTTACCTGTGTAGCAGTAACTGCTTGCACTGTGGGAGGTGTCTCTGCACATTCATGGGTGGAAAGGCCCTGAGCCCAAACTACCAATGGTTCCTCTTATCAGAGGATGTAAAGTGTACTAGGACAGATACTTGTCACGTTTTGTCTGTCTTTCTTATGGATAGAGAGTCACTTCGTATTATTCATGTAGCACTTTCACAAGTATTAAATAGCCTCAGAGTGGACTTTGGGTATCAGTTGCAGGTGATTGAAGAAAAGGTTAACTAATAGGGTCTTCCCCATGGGCAAAAGCAGGAAATTAGAGCACATTCCTCTTTGGAATTAAAAGGCACCTGAGCAGAGCTTAACTTGGAGTGCTAGTGATCCTCAGAGGAAAGGTTGCTCTTTCAGGGTCACAAGGTGCAAGAGCAGTTAATACGGAAAACTTAGTCTTATTCAGATGCGTTTGTATGTATATTTAGAAAATTACAGAAGTTAGAAAGGCAGATAGATGCCATTTTTCCCAGATTTAAGTGTGTTTTCTTTGCTTTCTTAACAGATAATTACCACAGCAGTGATCCTGTTCATCAGTATATTGATGTCAGGCATTTCACTTATGTGCATGAACAGAAATAGGCAAGGGTCAAACTATGAGGTGTTGAACCCATATTCACCACGAAGCCAGGTGGAGGAGGTTGAAGTGGGAAGGAGTGAGCAGAAACACGTTTCAGCCACTGTGCCTCAGCCTTCTCCAGGATCTTCTGCCCAGTCTTCTCCAGAATCTTCTGCACAGCCTTCTCCAGGGTCATCTGCACAGACATCTGCAGAAAGGGGTAGAGAAAGTAGATTTGTAAAAACAATAAATGTCTTGGGGTACTATAAGCTAATATTCCAAATTTAATTCTGACCTGGTAAAGACAGTTTACACCTTCAGGTTTTACACTAGGACAGAAGAAAATCTAAATCGAACTGTCCGAGGATTTAGGTTTATGTTTCGAAGGAAAGTTTTATTGTTATCATTGTAAGGGTTGGGGAAGTGGACAAGAAAAAAAGCACGTGTGTGGTTTTTATATAAGTAGTGATATCTTGATAAGGATGTGATAAGTGCAGTCCACTAGTCATCTGAGATTGTTTACTCACTAAACCTTCTCTCTGAAAATGAATTATATGCCAGCAGAAACACTCAATGTGTTTCTAATCCTTCTGGTTTGTATGTAACCTTTTTGATCACTTCCCATTTTTTTTGCCTCCAGCTAAAAGTACTTGTGTTACTTCCATGGTGGTAATTTTACATTAACCACTTCCTATATATTAGTATATGCTGTTTACCCTCTCAGCAAATTGGAAAAATTAACTCTGTCTTCTCCTTTTGGGTTATTTTTTGAGCGTAGTAGCTAAAGCTGCATAGAATATATTGTTACACTTGGAAACTAACTTAGGGTAGTGAAGGAAACTAACTAACCTATTACTGTGTATGCTTAGTAGGTTGCTGTTCTTGTCAAGCAACAAATGGTGAATTATCCTGTGCTAAAGAGAGCAAAGTGGTGTCAAATGCTGTTGAATGCAAGGTTCCTCCAATAGAGACAGGTAAAGCAGTAGTATCTTCTTGTTTTAATACTACAAGCTCTTCCTCAACATTTATGTGTGTTATTCTCACAAAGAAACTGTTGGGGCTGTTGTGCTCTCAACTCTACCTGGATACCTTATGTTTCGTATTTAATTCAATTATTAGGCAATATTTTAGGTGTTTGTTCTCTTCTGCTGATAGTTGTTTGTAATCTCTCAGTACTCAAGATGGACAGTTGTTTTGGATGTTATTTTTTAACACTAAGCTACTTTAACATGTCCTTCTAAGCATTCAGACTTTACCTCTTCACCGTTGTCTTGTTTGGATGCTGGGAAGTTGAATGCAAAACCGTACTTTGCTTTTAACATAAACATACTCTTTTGCATTCTCATATTCACATCTTACATCTTTTTTTTAAAGACTTTGTTGTGTTTTGATCACTGAATGAGATCTAGAGGGATCTAGTGCTTATTGCAAATTATATTAAATGTCCATGGCGCTGTACTATTCATGTCTAGGAGAGAGGGATGGAAAAAAATTGTCTAAGAGGGCCTTAGGATTCACTAAAATAGAAAAAAATGGATTAAACTGATGGAAAACTGCCTGCCCAGCACATTCTCATTGTACATCACTTCCAGTAAACAAAGCTGGCAGCAGTACAGCCTCGCTCTTTTTCCTATTTCTTTTTCTTGTTTTTTTTGTGTTCTTAATAAGACAGTTCATATCCTTATGTTTTGTTTGCATGCAACATAATTTTCAACAAATCTAAATATTTCTCACTGAAGCATACTTCAGTTATATCTCCTCTCACAAAATTCTAGGTTTCTACCTATTTTGCCAACTATTTTATCTACTAAGGAATTTAAACAAGCGTTGTAAGAATGTCTTCAATGATAGAGGAAGGCCAGTTTAATTTTCTTATCCTGAAAGATAAGGCAAAAAATACCTTATGATTGAGTGGAAATTATTTCAACCTCCCGAGTGAACACTTCAAAACTATAATCAGTAAAAAGAAATTGTAATGCATACACTTGTGTAACTTTGGCTGCAGTAATTACTAATTCTTTTACTATTCCACTGAACTGCTGTGACAGGTATCTGGTGCAATTTCTTAGGCATGCCCTTGCCAGGAAGTTTTTCACTGCCATCTAGAGGAAGATACTCAGAATTACTTAGAACTCTGTAGCTGGAAGACAAGCAGGATATTTGCTTTGTGTTGTGCTCTTTTGATTGACAGAGTTATGATGATGTTATGTTAAAAATACAGTCACAGACTTGAAATAAATATGGTTGATTGTCTGTCTGATCTAGAGCTCAACAACACAGAGATGCCGAGTAAAAACATTAGAGCTGACTGTATATTTGATTTTTTTTTCCAGAAATTAATTTAAAATTTAAAAACTGGAGAAGTGGGGGGAGGGGCATGTTTCAGTATTTCTAGTAATGTTTTCAAAATGTTAACCACAATATCAGTTTGAGTTAAATCTTTGAAAGAAGAATTCTGTTGCAAAAAATTCCTTCATTTTAGTAGCACACGTAAACTACTGTTTCATTTGAGTAGATGTCTGAACAGTTTATTGTCAAAGCCAATATTAAATTTTGCATGTGTCACTTCAGTGTAGATACTTACAGGGTAATTTGACTCAGCAAGTGACATTAACAAGTTTGCTCGTGGAGTTCACAAGATAGAAGCCTAATGAAAAATTTCTGCTTTGTTTTTCAGTGGATCAGTGTGTGAGTCACTGCAGTGCTCAAACGTGTGTATTGGCTCAGGAAGAACAGCTACTACAGACTGGAGACAAACAGCTGGCCAGACATGTGCTGCTGTGCTTACTTCTTGTTGTTGGCCTGTTTGCTGTAAATATTTTTTCTCCCCATGTTGTTTAACTCATTGAGGTAGAATGATTTTTAGGAAAGCTATGTAGACAGTCCAGTAAAAATCTTCCACTTACTCATGTAACAATTCATTAAATAAAATAGAAGCTATATTTTGGTCCCTTACTAGAAAGGGGATGTCATAAAATTATTTTTTCTGTGCCAGATCATAAATTAAAGGCAAGTTAAGACTGATGATGATAGTGAGCAAGCCACACCAGAGAATCCTAAAGGGAAAAAAAATGGAAATATATCATTTGGTAATTAATTCATCACTAGTGCACATCTTCCCATTTTTCTCAAGAATTAAGTCTTCTTCCCTAGACAGTAATTAAAAATATAAACTGAACTGTACTTCTGAAGGAGACTACAAAAATTGGTCTATCTGATCACATTTATAGTGGAACTGGGATTTCTCTGAGTTGTTTTAGTAATGAAGAATAATTTAAAGATTATTTTGAATGGGAAAATGCAATTTTGTTGCTTTTAGTGGCGGTTTGGAGACAACGTAGCTAAGTTAGTGTTGCCATTTGTCATTACTCGTGCAATCCCAGCTGTGATGATGGCTGCTCCACCTACAAGTAGGAAATACCAGAATGTAGTGCATTGGGGATATAATTTGAATTCTTAACTCTGACGAAGATGAGAAACAACACTGTGCTTGAATGTAATGCTCAAAGTTGAGTTTCTTGTGGAGTACAGGTGGGGGGAGTATTTTTATTTGGAATGGAAAATAGTTTGGCCCAAATATGCAGTACTGTGAAGCAGTCAGTGCAGCACAACTCTGTGTGTTAATGGCTACTACTGTTGCTTTTCAGATTCTATTAAATTACAAAATGGAAGGTTTCCCTCTCTCAAATTTCCTCTATCAAATGTTCCATACTAGTATATTTTTTTTACTTCTTCTATATTTAAGAAGCCCAGCAAATGTTAGCCTATATTTTAGTTATATCTGGATGATTACCTAGACACTATGAAATAAGACCAGTTACATTGATTAGCCTTTACACACAAATGGGTTAACTTTGGAGATTTTTATTCCTTCTGCCAGGCATCTAAAATAGCTGAAGTGGTATGTGCTTCAGCTTAACTTAATCTTAACTATGCAGGAAATATGTAGAAAGCACTGGTCTCAGCTAAATAGGCCTAAAGACAAACACTGCAAGTCTGTCGGGGCTAATATTGGCTGTCTTAGGTTGAATACCTAAGTATGCTTAAAGCAAGTTCCTTTTATAAACATGTAAAGAGGCAGGACCTCTACACTGGTATGATTTGCAGTATTATGTTTAAAACAACCACACCTCCCCCTCCCACCTAGCTTTTAAGCTTAACTCATATGATGTTTTATCATGTTTATTCCCTGTGATTTGCCTTTATCTGAATCATCTGTTAAATAGAGACCACAAAAATTGTGTAAGAATCTATTAGCATGTGAAGAGTAAGAAAGTGCTTTTGGTTTTTAACAATTAGGTTAGATTTGTGGTTTTTGCTATTGTTTTTTTAATTTTCTATACAGAATCTCTCCAGTTGTTTGTGGTGGCTGTTCAACCAAGAGCCCGGGAGGCTGTATGTGGAACTGCAGTTCTTCTGTGCTGTGTTTAATTTTGGTCAGGTACTTAGCAATGTTTGTTCTGAAAATGACTTTGTTGGTGGGTGTTGCAGCAGATGCTGTTACAAGCACTGTAAGTTGAAGTTTTCAAACAATCCCAAAGTCACCAGCTCCTATGTCGTTTTGTCTCTTTTCCTCAAGCTTTTCTTTTTGCTTTAATAGCTTTCTTTCATAATTCATATCTTCTATGACCATGAACACTTCCAAAGGTACAAATGACAGCTGAATGCCAAATGCTTATGGAAGCTGAGTAGGAATTTTGCCTTATATGTATCACCAGTGTCCCTTTTGTGGAGTTACACTGGTATAACAGTTGCAAGATACTTTGGATACTACATGGATACAGTGGCCATAAGCCTTAAGTTACTATCCCTAGTTTCAGTGGCAGCACCATTAGGTAAGAGCTGACAGATGGATAATTGTTCTGGCTGCACAGGGCCTATTTCAGCACAAATTGACACATGGGAGCTTTGCTTTGTGTGAAGGTGGAAACCAGGCAATGTTAATATACATACTAGAAGAATGTTTTACAGGTCCATGAGCAGGTGTGCCTACAAGATGCACTGCAGTGTCAAAATAATGATAGTAGTTTCATATAAAAACTGCACAGAAAAATTAATTCAGTAGAGAGCATTCCAGCAGTTGAATTACAGTAAATGTCTTCTTTTCTTGACGTTAATAAAGACAGATTTAATAAGTGGCTGTGTAAGGATAGCCAGTTACCACAAAGTGTCAAGTGTCATGTCACAACCTTTATTTTTACCCAGCTGTTTCTTGAAGGGTTTATTTGATGGACTGTTCTGTATTAATCTGTTATGTTTTTTTAAGGTGAAATGAAAAATCAAAGCAGAAACAAAACGCATTTTGAATGCTATCTAGGGAAGAGGAATACTTTTCATGTATATTTGGCACTGAGTTTTTAACATTTAATTTCTGTTCTATAGAAACCAACGTTTTTCCTTAATGCTACTTTTTCTATATTTTGTTTTTCCTCCAGGGCTTCATTTGCTTCGGTATTTTTGGCTTAGATAAGCATTTAATTATTCTGCCATGCAAGCGAAGGTAAATAGAATGTTTACACTTATAAACTGAATTACAACTGATAATCATTTTTAAGAGTATTGAGTGTTCAGTGCTGTAGCATTCCATTTTCTATTTGTTCAACCTTCCAAATTTCTTTTCTTTCCCACTTGTGGAGAGGTAATTGCAGTTCACTGTGCATGAAGTTTTACTGCTGTCCTCTGCAGGCTCCCTAGAGACAAAATTTTTGCCAAATTATGGATCTTCAGAAATAATTTCTACTGATAAATTAAAACTTAGATATGGATGCTGAATCTTGTGTGGACAGGCACTTTCACTGTAGAGAAGTAAGTTGTACAAAGCCATCTTTAGCTTAGAGCTGACTGGCTGCCATGTGGATGCAGCAGCTAAAGCTGGCTCCCAACTACTCTTGACTTCCCATCTACCTGAGCCTAGAATAACACCTCTCAGCGTTCGAAAGCCATACAGGCATATTAGGAAGATTGTATGTGAAGTATTGGACACAAAGCAGTTGTGGTAACCTTCCTAGGAGTTCCATTCTATTATTTCCAGTTTAAAAAAAAATGGCCCTGGTTGTCTTGCTGGTTTTAATTTTTTTTTTTTTTTTTTAGGCTTGCATTTTTCTGGGGTGGAAGAGAAGCAGCAGGGGATACAGATCACTCTGTACCTGAGGAAATCAGGATGACCTGTCAGCAGTTTGTTCGTTATCATAGAGATCACTGTGTCAAAAGTATTGTCAGAGGCAGAAGGTAAGGTTCTTCCCTGCACATATAACCTGTTACAAAGGTCATAACTCACCTTTTGGAAATAATGAAATGCGGTTTGATCTGTGGGCAATTCCTGTTGTGGCATATTTATTCAATCCCCAAGGTGAGGATTAAAAATTTTACTGAAAAACTTAACAGAAAAATGTTTCTGGTCTCACACTGAAACACTGAGGTGCAAGTTATCACATCCCATCTAGGGTTTCAATAAATTATGAAAAGTTTTATATTGTTAAGGGATGGCACCAGTTTTTGCATTTAACTGGAGTTCAGGAGATAAATGAGTTCTGAAAAAATGTATATAATACCTGTCATGGTTCATGTGTCGAAGTTTTGTGAAACTTGAGACCCTTCATTTGTTTTATTTTGGGATGAAGAAGCTGTCCATGTGTGTGTGACTGAATGTTTACTAATAAGTAGCTTTTACAGGAGGCAAAACTGTTGCAACTGATTTTAGTGTGTACGCAGAGACCACACAGTATGAGTGAGATTATAGTGATTTTAGTACTTCTACAGCTTTTGAGTTCATAAAATTTTCTTTTGCTCATACCTCTAATAAGGCCTAAACCTCAATTTATGAGATCAGCAGAGCTTTCAGAAGCAAATTATGATACCTAAATCAAGGATTATGTCTTCAGGTATGTGTAGGTGGATGAGAAATATAATGCAGCCAGAAGCATCAGGAATAAGAAAAAGATTCTGCCTTTATTTACATATAGTAAGTGGAGACATGAAAAATTGTTCTAACAGGGCGCTTTGACTTTTCATATCATGTACGTAGGACTAGTTTGGCAGGATGGGGTGGTCTTTAAATGGTCAAATAGTCCAAGACCACATTCCAGAGCTGTTTTAGACAGCATCAAGGTTTTGTTCAGTCACCTCAGAAGTCAGTTATGTTCCATAAGAAAGATGTATCAGAAAACGTCTGTTGTGAAATAGAATAGGTTTTACAACTGTGTTTCCTGTGCCTCTGCTGCTGTTGTGGTTTCTTGTGCTTTGGGCTGTTCTTTAAGTTGGGTTTTGTGGGTTTTATTTATCATATATCCACCTGAGAATACATGAAAATATGACATTTGTTGCTTCATCGTTGTAATATGTTTGTGCAGAACTTGTTTCATGTCTTATTTCTCCTTGTGAATTAAAACAAAGCATTAATCTTCCCATTTTAAATATTAATCTGTCCTGATCCTATCCTCTTTAATTTAAACATAACGTAACCAAGACCTTATAACTATGGATTTTAATTTATTTTAATTTTTGCGTCTCTTCTAATAGATGTTAACACTTGCTCTGTGTCACTGCTGCTTTTAACTTAAAAAAACAAACAAACAAACAACAAAACAACAGGGGAAAAAAGTTTGGCTTATGCTGTCTTGTAGCTCTTAATCACCTTCAGAAACCCTGGGTTTGGTTTCCATAGCGTAGATTTTAGGTAACCAGAAATGTTCATTGCATGGCATTTTTACTGCAACTAGGCAGATGTTAGTGGCATGGCCTCAAAATTACATAGAAGAAAATTACTCTTTTGGTAAAGGTTTTGTTTATTCTTAGTGCTGCCTGTATGGTAAATACTTAACAGGATATGCAAGTTGTAAATGGTTTTTGTTTATAATATATGTAAACAGTTAGTGTCTGTTCATGAATTATAAAAAGGAATTAAAGTTCAGACTTGAGTCCCTGTTGCTGGGGGCATGCTGCTCTCAGATCAGATATTTTGTTGTAGAATGGTCATGGTAACAAGTACATGGGAAGTAAGTACACGAGAAATAAAATTATATTGTGTGAGTTTTTAGGAAAATTGCTTCTTACGCCCACTGAACTTTATTTGCACAAACGTAAAACAACTTTGTATGTCCATATTGCTTCTTGTTGAAATGCCTGTAGGAAAAGGTAGGGAACATTGGCATGTCCCTAATATACAAAACTTGCAAATTCTCTTCTAACATGCTCTTAACTATCACGATGTCTTTCCTTGTTTCCTGCTATTTTTCCTTGCCTTTCCCCATCGTGCAGTGGTGATACCAGATTTACAGAACATGTGGGTGAATCATTCCTTTGACATACAGGTGTGGTGCAAAGATCTCCACTGGCATCTTCTTTGGCTGTGACCTGGTGAACTGGCTCATTCAAGTTGGCCTTGCCTCCGACCGTGGCGAAGCTGTGATGTACGGGGACAGACTGATGAAAGGAGGCGTCGTCCAGCACATCACAAATGAATTTGAATTTCGGGATGAATACTTGTATTACCGCTTTATTCCGAAGAGATCCATTGCAGTTGAGAGCCATTGACCTGAGCGTGTAGGCAAAGGGCAGGTAGTTAGGGGTGAGTGTGACCACCCTCTGCCTTCACCACTGGAACTGGAAGTATTTCTTTCTCAGGGCTCTCAGGGAACTGTGCTATTCTTTCCTGCAAAGCTGAGAGATGTGGTTCTGTTTGTGTCTATTCTGAAGGAAATGGTAGCAAGTGATATTTAGTGAGCATTCCAACCAGAATGCAACTAAACGAAACCAGATGCTCTGGATTTAGAGCATTTTTTCCATTCTGAGCAAAACAAATAGTAAAATTATATGTGTCACTGTTGTATTTTAGAGGCATTATAACAGCAGCTTTAGTGACTGATGCCACAATGAGGAAGAAAAACCCCATGAAGGGTATTTTTCATGTTGCTGAATGTTTCCCGTATTTTAGTGTGATGAAATATTGATGCCTGTTTACAGTCAGGCTTCCCCTTGACTTCATAGAAGTAGGATTTCTTCTATCATCCCCCAGTTTTGACTACTCTGCTCTTGTCTAACACCAGGAACTTTTTCTAGGTCTTTACACCCCGGATCAGGATAAATCCTCCGTTTATAAAAGTAGAATTGTTGTGACAATTTCCCAGTGTCAGAGGATTAAAGCTGGGGAAATACCAAGTGGAATAAATAATGGTTTTATACAAACCTACCAAATCTCAAAACCTTAAAAATACCCAGCACTCTCCCAAATTAGGAAATTACATCATGGAATAAACAATTTATTCTGAAATTTTGCCTTATGGTGGTAGTAACAGCTTTGTCAAGAGTAGATTTTTACATTCTGAAATTAGCCTTTACAGTTTAATTCAGAAGTGCCAGCCTCAAATAAAGATTTTATGGAAGCCTCGGAGACATATGTAAGTCAAGACAAAGTTCTTTTTCAAATTATGAAACTTTTCAAATTAAATACAATGATTTTTTAAAAATCTATTATATAAAGAATCCTAACTGAACATCCAAATTGGGGTTTAGAATAGCTGAAGATCCTAAATTTTAGTTGATTGCCTAACACAGGTTTCTAATAAACCTCAGGTGTCTTCCTACAATACCTATATACTTCAGTGTCATTTAGATTCCTGAGCACTGAAGGCACAATCTGAGAACCTGTGTGTCTTCTGCAGTATTTTAAAAAAGTTAAAGACCAAGTGTTATATCTGATAACCATTGTGCTGCCCTTTTAAAACTGCAAGAACATTTATATGTCTATATAAAAATTTTATATAGTGACGGAAAGGAATCCAGGTATTAAAAAAAAAAACCAACAAACATTTGCTCAAGCATATGAATAACTCCTCTCATCCTTGTTTTTAAAAGTCTTTCCTTTTTTTTTTTCCTTTTTTTTTTAGTACACAGATTTCGCATCCACTTTGTATTAAGAATTAAAAGTGATTTTAGCAGCATAAGCTCCTGTTCAAGTAGCAGTTGTTTTATGGTTGCTATAACTCCATGCAAGACTTACACTGAAAAAATAATTCGTTTTACTGTCACTCTTATTGCACTTTTGCAGTGTGCACAGAAACATAACTGTATCCTACTGCATTTGTATGCAATGGAAACTGACATATTTTCATGTTTTCCAGCAACAAAATAATTGACTTTTGTATCAGGCTGTGTCCACAAAGGAAAACAGTAGTGTGTTTCCATAATAACTGCTGAAGACAACTGCATCAAATATTTTGGAATAATTAGATATATGTGACTTAAGAGCAGAAGCTGTGAATATGTCTGGCTTCTAAATACTGTAAATTGTCAATAAATCTATTACTTGATTTCAGAGTTCGGAGCTGTGTTGTGATGTGAGATGTGAGAGGGTTATGTGTGCATGTCAAGGTTTATGACAAATATATTTTTCTGAGAGATTTGTTAAAGTGGCTCTTGGGTATCAGTTCTGGTATTTCTTAAATCCACCCTTAATACTTTTTAAGTGGACAGAGAACTTGTTAATGGGTGTCCAAAGAAAGATATGTCCATACCAGGAATGTTTCACATTATCATCTACTTATCAAATACAATTTTTTTTTTTCAGTCCTGGTCATAGTCATTGTTCTTGCACTCTTCTCTTTCTCATTTCCATCGTGAAAGTCCTGCTTCCTTTTTTTATAGTGGCTCTGCTATTCCCTGGGTTTGAACACAACGTAACTGTAAGTAAGAAATTGCTCAAAATTTCTGCTTAGAAAAGGCTCCCTGTTACAAATCTAATACAGAGAACACCTTTAATTAACAACTGACACTGAATTCTGTTAGCAGTCACAATGTGCTAACAGTAAATCTGATATCATACCCATTAGTTCACTAAGAGTCTGTGATGGTTAATAAATAGACTAAAGAAACTAGGAATGAAATATGTGATATAATAATCTGTTTCTTCTGGAAGCCAAGAATAGACTTGAATAGCTTTAGAAAAATAAGAAACTTTTTTATCTGGTAAATATTTACTTCTACCAAGGAGCAGTTTTAGAATAGTTGATGATTTGATGTTATGTCAGTAGCTGATCTACTGATGTGTGGATTTGTGGTGGTTAGAAATAGCTTTGCTTTGAAGATGTGGTCAGTGGTGCAATGAGATTTTTTATTTTGAAGGTGGCTTAGTTTGGGGCAATTCTCAGTTAACTTGGAAGTTAAGTTCCATGAAAACATCTACTGAACAAGTAAGTGCAGAGGAATATACAGTGAAACATTGGGTCTTTTTTTCTAGGACTAATCTCAAAATAATTGTGATAATGGACAGGGATGGATATAACACTTTTAGTTTTCTGAGTAGAAATTTTAGTACTTTTTTTTAAAATCAGCTGTGATACATTCCTAGGTGAAATCCATGCAAGGATTGCCCTCTAGAGGACATTCTGATTTTTTTTTTTTTTCTTTTTTTTACTATATGGTTGTGGGAGGGAGTATTATTTATTCCTCCTGATCCCATCTTCATTTTATATTTTTACACTGCACGTATTTCAGGAGGACTAAGTCCCAAGATAAAAAGGTACTGAAATATCCTTACTCTTCTGGCCATCACTTGAACTGTCTCCACTCATTGCATTTTTTTTACTTTGTATCCTGTAGACGAGTTAGAAAAAAAAGCACACATATAAAGAAGAGGAACAGTTGGACTGTACCTGCCTGTATTACAACTGGGCCGATATGCTTAACCTACTGAATTGCCACCCCGTGATTAAGTGCCAAGAAGTTCACTTAGAGACTCCACTGACTTCACTATTGTCCTTCCTGTGTAACTTCAGTATTGGCATTGTAGCATAAAATTGTTTCACTTCTTTTGCCTTGCTGCCTGCAAACTTGATTCATACCTTGGTTTCAGCACAGCTTTACCTGACATTTACTGATGCTTTGAAGCTATGAAAGAGCTCGTGTGGAACAGCTGATGAGCAAAAATAGGACAAAGATACACAGTCGTTAGATGAGGACATCCATAGGAAAACAAGTAAACGCAGCAAATTTTTATTAAATCTGTCTTCCAGTTAACAAACATCCACTATGTACTACTGCACTTCTATGAAATTTTGTTGTCAACAAACACAGGTACAAAAGGATCACAGTCAACTCCAACTTGCTTTCAGTCTAACCCGCTCCTCAGTCGTGCTTGCTATTGCCACATGGCACACTAGAAGTAGAAAGTTCAAGAAAGTTTCCTGAGTCATTAGTTTCTTGTTATGGGTCAGAACACAGCATCCCAAATAATTTTCTACTTTCATTTTAGGATCAAAAAGAAAAAATTCTGCCAAGTTCTTACTTTTCATATTAATTCTGCAAACTTTACTGACTATTCATTTGCATGTACTTACTTTTTTTACCAGCGGGGGATAGAACAGTTTACAAAATGAGAAAACTGCACGTTCACAGCCCCATCTTTAGCATCTGAGATTATTCTAGAAACCAACTAAATATAGGAAAATCATCAAAGAAGGGTTGTTCTGTGGTCTGCTGTGTCTGTGGGGATGTGGATCATGTCACATCACTGCTGCAGCTCTAATGCTCCATTTCATGTTACATGTTTTCTTGTGAATGTTTGCAAAAGTGTTGGCTTTTGAGTGGTTTGGGATTTTTTCCTTAAAATCATACTTTTTATCCTGCTTCATCGTATGGTTAATTCAGAATCTTCCTTCTTTGTTATTTGTTCAGTTTGTCCCTTGCCACAGGACATAATACACATAATAAAAGTAGTGTCATATATTGATCATTACTTTTAAACAGGATCAGGAAGGAAGAGTTCCTGGCAGGGCAAAAAGCTTGATTAAAGTAACTCCACAGTCTACTAATTTTGGCAAACGAAGTCATGGTTAAAAGGCTTAATATGAATTGAAAAAAAAAATTAAAAGTACTTTTAAGTGTCCTGCGGAGTACATGTATATACTTTTGTACCCCAAACTCTTCCTTTCTGGTTGTCCAATTTTAAAAAGTAACAATTCAAGAAACATTTTAAAACTCCCACATGTTAGTGCATTATAAAGTACATTGGAGAATTAATGTGACAATAATCATATTCTATGTAAATAAGTTTATTTTTCAGTATCAGGGTGGGGAAAAGAGAAAGGGAAGTGAAAACTGTGTGGTAACTTACAGTATGCTTACACTGATGAATTCAATGTAATCAGATCTCACAACCACTCATGGTAAAATTATAACTGTGATTTGATTTTAATATATGTTGAACTCTTAGCCTATTTTACATTGAAGGTGTAGAAGGTTCATATATGAAACATGGCTTAGAATGTTTTAACCAACAACTGAGTATCAATCTTACTTGACTTGCATATCACTTTCCTTTTTATTCAGTGCTCATCATAGATTCTACATTTTACAAAGTCTTCAGCATGGCCATTTTAATTCAGGTGGTTGACTTCTGCTACAGTTCTCTTGACTATAAAAGCTACATGTGTGTACACTAGAACTGAGTTCTCCAAAGCTGAATTGTTGTTCTTCATCCAGAGGTGGAGCTGTTCCACAATTTAGTCAAGCTATTGCATTCTAATGGCATCTGTTGGTTGGCAAAATCAATCTCTGCTGACAGCTTTGTGCCATGTACAAAGCCACTGCCTAGCTCTTAGGAGCCTTTTCAGCATTGCTTCCTACAATCAAAAGTCTCTACTTGTCCTAAATATTGAATCCACAATTTTAAAACTGTCCATACTAAGTGGTATACTGAAAATAAGATGTAATCTATATAGCCTCTTGATTAGAAAACCTAATTGTAATGCAGAATTTTACCACATTCCAATAATATTCTTAGCTATATATTTTGAGTTCTTCTTCTACACACTGTGAAAAAAGTTTAACCACTTGGTTAACATCAAGACATCCGTTTTGCAGGATTGATTCCATTTGACTTATCTTCTGTTTCTCCAGCTTCTGTATCTCCGTGAGCATTTCTTTACCTTTGCCCTGCAAAAAGAAACATCTGTTTCACTAAAAGATATACAGAGTACGTAGTGATCACCCTAACATAATTCTCTTCTACTGTCCTTACTTTAATCTTCCAAGAGTTTCTAGGGTGCACACTTGTGTTGGTACAAGTCAGCACCCTGACAGGTTTTCTTAGATATCTTTCCTAATATCTAGCACTCACTTCATCTCCCTACACCCTTCTGATGGATTGAAAATAAAATTAAAGCTGCTTCAGATATTTATGTTAGCAAAACTTAAGTGGCCATATGACTGACTTATCTTTAAGAACACATATCCATAAATAGGAGAGATGCTACTGTTTAAAGTAAGCAACTTCCTTCCTGCTTCACCTTTGTGTCCAGCTATCTTGGTCATCTTGCTTCCTTTCCTGTCCATACCAAGCAATTTTCCCCTTATCCCTAGTGGTCAAGCATTTCCCCCTTATCTGACTGGTGCAGGACTCTGTGGTGGACAGCTTTTTAAAGGTGAGCCATGCAGATACTTACCTGGGCCTTAGCCTGGGAGTACAGCACAGTGCTGGCTGCAGTTTTCAGAGTCTGAAATGTGCCTGCTAGATGCCAACGCAAGGGGCTTCTGGGGTGCTACACTGTTCTTTGCCATCCATCAAAGGGCATTAAATGGCATTGCATTAACAAAATGTGAGCAAGGAGCTTACATAAAAACCACCTGCTTGCATTGAAGTCTAATTTGATCAACGTACCTCGTTAGTTTCCATAACTACAGCAGCACTTTCATGTTTTTTATAGAGCTCATGTCTTCGATCTGGCTTATGCTGGAAACGTGGTTGCTTCTTAACTGGATCATCAGGACCAAATGTAGGAGACGTAGTTTTTAATAACTGAGTAATATCGGGCACAAAAATGAAAGGCTTGAATACAGACCTAGAAGGAGAAAATAGAACAGAGATCCTTTATTGACCCACTTTTGTTAAAATTGTTGAGTCAGTATTTTCCTCCATTCTTCTACTTCCTTCAAGAAGGAAGTATTAAAAAAAAAATCTAACTGATGTTTAAGTCAGTGTCGCAGCAGTATTTTACTAAGTAGGTTGGTACAGAGCTTTAAGGTACATAATGTACATTATGTTCCTCCTACATTTGATTCTGCTTTTTCGGGGTGGGGGGGAGGGGAAACAAAGCAAAAAGGAATATAATTAGACAAATTGCAGCACTTTTTCATTTAGATATTTGCAATTTTTTTATCCTATTTACTTGCTGCTATGTCACCTTGCTGGATCTGGAGTTCCAGTAAAGTAGTGAACACAGGGCAGATTAGGCTGCTGAGGCAGTACAGACACCATGCTGCCAGTTGTCATAAATCCACCTTCCATGTTAATGCCACTCTCTTTGTCACGAAGGATTTCCATCATTATTTCAGAAGTGATAGATCCTATTTAAGATACAATACAATTATTTAGACACAGGGCTACCTATAATACCAACTAAATGGCATGTTCACTACAACTGGCTGCTTTTTCCTTTAATAGACAATGCCAGTTTTAGTTTGTCTGCATTGGCAGGAAAAAAAAAATCATCCTAATAGCACACCTTAATAGCTAATACGTGTAAAAATATTACTGCTTTCCCCAAAGTATTTATTTCAAAGAGTAGGTAATAATGCGCTATAATATGACTCAAAAAGGGGGGAGGATGAAAACAAATGGTATTTCCCAGAAAGGTAAATTACATATGACTAGCAAATGGTCATTCACAAAGTAACTTTTCAGATGAAAATTAGTAGCTTGGATTGTAGCTGGATTAGTAGCTGAACTCTGAGCACCATGTGGAAGTGAAGATAAATCATTACAATACTGTTTGGATTTGAACAGAGTTAATACCACTGTGTTACTTTGAAAATATGAAAATAATAACCACTACGTGTGGATTTTGTGTGAAATTTCAAAAATGAAACACCAAGACTGTCACTTGTTATTTGGGTTTGGTTTTGGTTTGGATTTTTTGGTGTTGTTTTTTTTTTTATGTATTTTCATCCTCTGACCTTAAAAAGCACTTAGGCTTCAAATTGACAATCAAAAGGATGCACCGGAGTAGCATGTTCTAGACTGAGAATCAACAGAAACTAAAGTAGTCCATCCATTTGTAAAGAAGTCTTAATCAGCAACCTGTGTGAGGTACAGTGCCAAGAGTTGCTGTGAAAATAACTCTTTCTTCTCAGGTGAAACAAAGCCCTTTCCACTTATGCCTCTGAATCCAGTGTTCAAATGATATTGCTGTTCAGGTATAGCATACACTGAAGCTCAGATACGGGCATGGTATCACCAAGCCACCCAATATTTTAATAGGCAGCACTTGCAGAAGTTTTCTCAGTGTATCAGCAGAGGGTATAACTCTGGCAGAAAAGCAGTTTATTCACTTTTTTTATTATTATTTGAAGGTATCATCTACGTTTTTAATATTTTAGTGTTTCCCTTAGTGAGTTCTAACTGCATAAAGATTCTTTTTTTAAACTGTCTTGCTGTTTCCTTTCAAAGTAATTAAGTCAGATGTCTCCAATACTGTTTTTTCATACATGATCCAAATTGCCTGTAGACAGGCATGCAGCACTACATTTCAGCAAGGAAACACTCTTGAGTATTCCCACAGTTGCCTGGGAAAGGAAAGTCGGAGAATTAAAGAAATCAGCAAGCTAGACAAATCAGAGTAATTAAAAGAAGCAATGGTCGGTTTGTCACCTGCAACTTGGCAATCTGTCCAGCAGGAAAGAAGGTACTGCACATTTTCCACCTTTATTATAATTTTGTATGACTGAAATACATTCCCTGTTTTTTGAAATAAAAATAATGTTTATCTAAAAATGGTCTTCACATGGTAGGCAGCCTGAAAAAAACCCACAACTGTAATGCCACCAAGTGAAAAAACAGGGAAGGGTAGATGAAGAAACCAGTGATTTTACTGATGCTGTAAATCAAATACCTTTTAGTTAGCGCACCTATTTAAAATAAATCTAAACAAACTGAGCCATATGAGGCTGATAACCTGAACACCTAGTGGGATTTTTCAAATGGCTCAGGTAAATGCCTGAAAATGGGGATTTAGAATGAAAACACAGATAGAATCTCAGCATTGTTATAATACAAGTAAATACAGGTATTATGAAAATGCTTTCAGTAGTCAGAACCTGCAATTCCCAAAATGAATGCAGGATTTACATGATCACTAGAGCAAAACTGCAAAAGGTGATTCACTTTGATGCATTAACTAAATGCTAAACCTGGTCTGGCAGAGTTCAGCTAAATAAGTAAGAAAAAACCTAAGGGGTGCAGTGTAATCTTGGTTCAGATCAATTCCTTCAAATGAGCAAGTGAATACAGATGCAGTTAGAAGAGAATAGCTTCTTTCTCTAGAGGTCTGAAAAACAAGTAAGTTTAGTGATTAGGAGGACCTGCTTAGAGTACAGAAGATTATTTTGTTCTGCTCTGTGTTTTATTAGACTACACAAGGTTAGAGTAGCAGTTACAGTGAAACTACAAAGACTTAAAAAACAATGTCAAAAATAAGTGCAAGATATGTATCTGAGTGCTGTGCTGCAAACCACTGTAAGTCTGTTTTAGCCTCTAGGTTTTTTTCCGTAGAAGCAGAGTAATAATACATAGCCTATCAAAATGTTTCAGAACAGGTCTTACAGAGTATTTAGTGATATGGTCATAATGTGACCTCTCAGGGTTATTGCTGCAGCTGTGTGTGTTTGATATTTAACCCTTGTTTTAATTTTTCCTCACCAACGAATTGTCAAAATTTGATAGATTTCAAGTTCAGCATTTCTCCTTTAGGCAAAAAGTTATTCTAGTAAGTTCTGATTCACCAAGTCATATGAATAATTGCCTGCATCAGATGTATAATAATTTATGATTCAAATTATTAAAAATATAAATTTAATATATATTTATATATAAAAATACAAATTATAAAAAATAATACTAATTTAAATTAACATAGCTTGCATGTTCATTGCATATCTTAAAAAAGAAATATATATAAAAATTATACCTTTATGTTTGTTCAGAAGTTTATAGCCTTCACAGTATCGGCCTCTGGTTGTGGTCATCCTGGCAGTATTGACATAAGAGTACGTGGCAGCAAAATCAAATTCCTTTTTGCCATCCCACCAGCCATTGCTTTTAGCATATTCCTTCAATTTTGGGTGTTCTCTGTCAATCTTGGTTGTGATAGAGAGCTGGTTGGAAATATTACGTACACCTCCTGTTTGTAAGTTGAGGAAAGAATTGTTTCAATACATAGAATGATTTTTCTTGGGATTTTGTTTACAATTAATTTACTAAAGCAAATCAGCAACAAAGAGTTTCCTATAAGATCTTTGAGTCCTGTGATTTCTTTTTGGCCCTCTCTCCCTAGCTATATGTATCCTTCTGATTGAAATTCCACTGCCATTGAGTTCTGACTCTTTTGCTTCTATTGCCAACGTTGTACTTCAAGTTCTGTCCTGATTATTTCCATATTTATATTCTTCCTCTTAAACCTTCAAAGACATAGCTTGTCCTTCTAAGTCCACTGGAAAAATCAACTTCTTCAGGGCCCAGTAGAGCAATCCTGTCACCAACTGAAATTGCCACTGATTGCCACCATCCCTAAGACCATATATACTGCTGTCATTCTCATGCTGACCTTTCTGTCCTCTGTATTCCAAGTGCAGGAGTGGTTACCTCTGACTCTGAAAAGGCCCTGTCACTCAGCTCCTCTGACAAAGTGCTCGCCACTCCACACTCACGTCCTAGGAAGCAACTCCTGTTCACAGGCACATGTATGTAGCTGGAAGTTAGTCTGATGCCTTAATGAAATGGTTAACAAAAAGTGGAGACCTGCCAATTGTCATTGCATTTGAAATGTTTAAAATAAAGAGCATCATCCATACCTTCTACTTTTTCTGCTGCCCAGTATTTTTCTGATGTCTCCAGCACCCATGCTTCCTTTCTGTCAGCTATCAGAAAACTGTTATGGTATGTAAATGTCATGTGGCTCTCCATACAGTTTCCTCCCTGTCCATATTTTTCCAGCAAATCAACTATGACATTAAGAGCCTTTTCAGCTGTGTCTGCTCTTTCAAGTCCAAGCCTAAAAAAAAAAAAAAAAAGTTATCTTTGGAACTATAAACTCCACATATAGCTATTCATCTTGAGTATTCAAATTCACCTGGAATGCTATTTCTATATGTACCTGACACTTGTATGATCTGGTAAGAGAAATGAGCAAGTCACTTAAAGGGCTTTGAAATGGGTCCTCTACGTACTTGACATGGGGAAAAAACACCAAATGGATATACAGAAAAGCAGGGAGAAGGCTCCTACAAAATGCCTGCAAGTCCTGTGTGGGTATTGGACTGGGGGGAAACAGTACCAAGATGAGCTGACTTAACTGCTGTAGGTTAATGAGAGTTCACTGGCACCCAGCGGGGCAGGCACATGAAGCTGTTGTTATTTACACAGAGAGGTGCAGCTAAGACTGAAACTTAAAAATATGTGTGTGTAAGATGGGGGAAATAGGAAATGAGTACAGACCCTAGAAAAAGGCCCAAACACTAGTTCCTGAAGTCTACCTGTGCTCTTAAAAGAATTGTTTCAGTTTAGTATAAACTTTTATAGAGACAAAAACGTTTGCTAATTTCCTTGACAGATCCTTGTCTAATGCCTGATACCTCTCGTGGGCTCCTGGCAGAGATCTAATGCCTGTGCCAAGAAGTACTTATTTTTAACCATAGCTAGAATAGTGGAAGGAGTGTTTTCTGAAAGTGAAAGCACGTATTTGCCCATATAACTCAAACCAAATGTTTCCACGTTAAATTCCAAATCCGAAATACCATCCACCAGAAAGGCCTGTGCAAACCTTACGAGGTCCATGCCGAGGAGAGCTTCGCTATCGCAGACCTCTTCCCTGCTCCACACGGCTTCGTTCCCGATGCACACGCCGTGCTCGTTGGCTCCCATCTCCGCGCCCCAGAGCCAGGCGGGGCGGCTCAGCACCACGGCGTGGGTCCGCTCCGCCTGCTCGATGCTGATGTAGGTGCACTGCAAGGGGTCAGAGCACACCGCGAGTCACCGGCCAAATCGCGGCCCAAGCGTGCAGGTAGCGGGGTAAGAGGGGTGTTTTCGCCACCTCCCGCAGGACTCGTCCTGCCCTCACCTCCAGCGCGGCGCCGGGCGGGTGCGTCGCGGCCGGGAAGTGCACGACCTCCTGCACCTCGTCCGCCGGCCGGTCCGAGTTCTTCCCGAACACCACACGGCCCCCGGCCGCGGCGGGTGGCAGCGCCACGAACGTGTCGCAGGAGCGGGGCGACGGCCAGGGCGACATTGTGGCGGCGGCGGCCGCTGAGCGGGCCCGGCGGGGACAGCGGTGGCACCAGCAGGGACAGCGGCAGTAGCAGCGGGGACAGCGGTGACACCGGCGGGGAGAGCGGCGGCACCGGCGGCGGGGCGGGGCCGGCGGCGGCCGCGGAAGACCCGCCCGCCGACC